>SNQN01003386.1:9440-61834 GCA_008642245.1 Bassia scoparia | reverse complement strand
GTGAGTTCAAAGCATCCTTTCCGAGTCGAAACAAACGCGAGACGCGGTATATTTCATCACGGATTACTCATTTGGGGAGACACATTTTCAGGTGTCTACAGATTGATGCATTATTACAAAGGAAAAATTGAAGTAAATAATCCCACCTTTTGGTGGTCTTCCCATAATAATAATCCCAAGTGAGCTAAATTTTTAAATAATCCTAACTTTATACCTTATCTGCTCAAAATGGTTCATGACCGGTTTTATCAAGTTTGTGACCTGTGAAATAGGTTAACATAACACTTGTCCCCTTCTTATAGGTTAGTGTTTTTATTTAAAAAAATAAAATAACTAATGTTCATCTTCCCACCTCACCTCACCCTCCATGACAACCACCGTAGGTCACCATAACCACCATCACACCAACACTAAACCCCAGAATTAACCAAACCACCAACGTCGCATCACCGTAGGTCAGTTTTCAGTTAATATTTTAATTTTTATAAATTCTAACCAAACTAACACTTCTATTCACGGGGTGTGATGCATTTGAAATCACTATTTGTTAAATTCTACTGTTCATTTAAGATCGAGATGAAACTTAGCTGAATTCCACTGCGTTGTCTAGATGCAAGAATGCAGGACTAAATATTTTAGTTGGATTTTTGCATGATTTTCCCAATATAATTGTCAATTGCTCATTAACTTGGTGCTCGTGCTGTGTGTTAGTGACATGGTTAGAAATGAGCGATCTATGTTTCTTCGAATATAAGTATAGAACTCTCTGAGTACATAAATTTCAGCTAACCTATGTTTCTTTGAATAGAACTCTRTGTTTGAATAAAAGTAGTATTTTAATTATTTGTTTCTTATATTTTCATTGTTATTCCGCTGTTCCGGTATATATATTATCTACTAAGGCCTTATTTTCGTCAACATGATTTTGTTGAATTGAACTTATTTCTACTCAARTGAATTTATTTTTACTGAACTGAACTTATCGGTACTCAACTGAACTTATTGGTACTGAACTGAACTTATTTTTAGCGAAGCCTTGACAAACTTCTAAGGATTGAACTTATTTTTACTGAATTGAACTGGACCTATTTTTACTGAACTTATTAAAAATGAACTGAACTTATTTTTACGGATATACTCCTCGCCATGATTTTTTCCATATAATTCACTTCGTGGGCAGTATCATAGTTCAATAAAATATACTCTCTTCTAGAACACGACCTACTATCAGTGGGCAGAGACCTATATTGGTGCAACTTGTTCTTTTGATCACCTATTTATTATCTTGTTTGTTGACGGATATGTAGCCCCACATGATCAAGAGATTGTGTATATATGTTGAAATATAGTCACTTGTATGTAATTTCCACTAGATAATGAATTCAGTTATCAAATATACTTATTTATTGACATACTATATATTTCAAAATTCTACATACAAGTAACTTTGGTGAGCTTCTGGTCACCTAATACTGAATAACAAAAAGGCTATGATGGTGGAACTTCTGGCCACCTATTACATATGCCTCTACAAATATAATCTCTAGAAACTTGTTCAAAATAACTATTAAATCATTAATCAAATATAGCTCAATCTCATGTTATGTCTTGCCATTCAATTCATTTCATATGTTTAA
Source organism: Bassia scoparia (assembly GCA_008642245.1). Classification (NCBI taxonomy): domain Eukaryota; kingdom Viridiplantae; phylum Streptophyta; class Magnoliopsida; order Caryophyllales; family Amaranthaceae; genus Bassia; species Bassia scoparia. Next base: position 60,197 of record SNQN01003386.1, on the reverse strand, counting down.
CATGAGAGAGCGTCAGCACATTATTTCTTCATATTAAATGAAACTTCATATTCCAGAACGATAATCATTAACCCGGATGACTATTTAATCATCACATCTAATCACATTTCTTTAAATTTAGATGGTCAGTCAATTGACAACTTCCATAGTGGTGATCACCTTATATGCATACTTCATGCATGGTCATGAATATGTGTGATGTATATAACACTACTATGTGTTTTGTCAATAATTGAGAAGACAATCAACTAATTGTTGATATTTTAGCAACTCTTACTCTGTTAGAGTTATGATTATTGCTTGACACAGTGTTATTTTGTTGGACATCATTTTGTATTCTTATGGAGTACTTTATATATCACAGTACACTTTAATGTACTAGAGATGATCTCTTCAGAAGATTTTATAAAAATGTGTCACTTTCTTGAATTTCTTTCATTGTCATATATTTGCTCCGATCATTCCTCTTTTGAGGATTTTATCATTATAATATACTAGCAATGAACGAAAAACGGATCGGGGATCGTTTCTTCGCCAAATACTCCGTATAACGAAAAGTGATCCATATACTAATTGTATGACTAATAATCAAGTCAACACCAAATTTCACACCACAGTTATATAAATTTTGGAGGAAAAATATAGCTTTCATGAGAAACAAATGTTATACTAGTATAATACTTGCATTTTATTTCTCACCTATGTTTCATCACGGAAAGTTTCCAAAATTGTCCATCACCATTCAGCAGAAATTACTTATCAGGGAGAGGTGGTAGACTGTTTTGGAGTGAGAATAAATAATTGCATGCTGAACAATTATTCAGCCTTAGAGGTTCATTCTCAATAATGAGCTGAATCTGTAAGCCTACATGCAATCATGTCATTAATATGCTGTTTATTCGTATGTCAATCTCTCCATTTCATTTCTCTCTGACTCGAACAGTTCGGTAGACAGATATCTTCACCAAGCTAGGGATAAGAACCTGCAAGCAAGTAAGAGAATGAATAATACCCCGTAAATTTGCTTCACCAGATATATAATGTAATAGTTTTTATTTGCACCGCGATGCGTGCTTGACCCTATGAAAATTGTATTTATTAAAAATGATTGTATATATACATTATACAGAGTGTATTTATAGTACATACAAATGTATAATATACTCCGTATGTGAATTGTGATTACTTTGTAAACAATTATGGCAACGAAATTCAAAATATAATCAATATATGTTTCAATCCTATTTAAGGTAATCATACTTGATTTTAAGTTTTTCCGTAATTAAAGTCACATATATACATGCAATTTTCCATTGTTATTATTGAATTAAACAAGGGGTAGTTTAGACACATCATTTCATATTTTAAAAATCATTAAGGGCATAAAAGTATTTTAAGAGGGAACACCATTTCCTCCCCCTTCACTTATATAATAGAGATTATTTATCACGCTTCAGGCGCTATATATCATTAGCATTGATGTGTCCTCCGAGACATAAATTTTGATCGGATCACTTTATATCAACATATTCAATTGAAATGATAACTATTAACATCCATCTTCAAGATGGTTTATTCTTATAATTGTACAATTTGTGGCCATATCTCAATAAATAGAATGTCATATTTAGTGTATATATCCAACTGACCATTAATACAATTTATTATTCATGTGCAGGATTACATAAAATAATGAATAAACATTGTTCCCCCTAATCCTTGCATATGAGGGCATACATTTGTCAACAATCCTTTAATCCTTAACACTTTTTAACTCATAAATTCTTTTATGTAATGCATTGTATCAAGTTAAAGTGTTCTCTTGCATCCATTATCAGTATAGAATATCTTATACGTATGTGCATAAAAATAATTATATATTTATCAGTGAGTCATCACCAATGTCATGTTATCTCATCATCTACTCATAATACAATCATTTGCTCAAAGATAATATGCACTAATGTTTGCAATTATTAGCTTTTCGATGATATATTCAAAATAAATACCGACAAACATACTTTATATATAACTCTTTAAAGTTTCTCTCATTTACTTCCGGGAATAAGTTATATCTAATTATTTATCAATAGAAAAGTTTGCTTTCTTGAATATCCACCAAAAGACAATATATAAACTCACAAATTTTTAAATTTACATGACATTGGTTGTGCATATATTATAGGAACCAATATTTATGTAAATTGTGGATTATCTACTTTTCAGACTATTTGTCAATGTGTAAGTCATTATATATACAGAGGGTTTTCCATCCTTCATAAATTTACAAATCTTCAGGTCCTTAAGTCTAAGCAATTCGTGTCCAATTTACACATTATACCAATCATCCATCTTCAACTATAGTATTGGTACATATTCCTTATATATAATTATATTCGATGAAATTTCAAGCAACATATTGATACTTCAACTACTAATATATGAACATGGCGCTAAGTAAAGTTCAAAGAAAGATTAAAAGTCAAAATGTAAAAAAAATCTCGAAAATAATATCATACAAACTTTAAGTCCATATGTTGAATAATTCACATAAATTTAAAAAACTTTAGGTCGGCAAGACCGAAGACACATTTAATTTGAAAGGTTAATAATGGTTTTTTAAGCTAATAATCAATTCACCTTAAATTGTGACTCTTACTAAAATTTAGTGTATACAATACATAAATGAAAACAAATTTAAAAAATTAAATGTCATAACATATCATTAACTTCATCATAACTGATACACGGTAAATGAGAGAAAGAGAGATCGACTTAGAAAGCGAATGAAATGTTGGCTTTCTAAATTTTCTCTCATACTCAATAAAATTAAAATATTTAAGATAAATCTTAAAGATAGACTACTTATAGTAGTAACATACGTATGAGCTTAATATTAAGCTTCTTGAACTTAACTCTAAGAGGTGGGCTCCAACACCTATGCGCCATGTTCATCTTCTTGAATATAACGCGCCAGATCTCCGCAAGTGACTTGTGGGCAAGTAACTAATTTGTATCAAATTAAATCTTGGAAAAAACCTCTCAATTTTGAACCAATTATTCATTGTTTCAGGACATGAAACAGCAACACCACCAAGAGTCACAAAATCTATGCCCGTAGCCTCATCGTCTTCACGGTCGCATACGCGAGATTGCTGGCATGCGTTAGCGAAGGAGAAACTATATTCAAGTCCATGGAGAATGTAATGTTGTTAGAAATAGGGTTAGCTGGGTAAATTTTACTGGAATGCCGAGAGATGTTGTGGTCGGTATTCATGGACAACGTATAGTGGCATGATTCATTGGCGCTTTTAGGTGCCGTGGTTATTCCACACGCTTGACGTTGGACCACAGGAAGAAGTTGTACTCTCTTCCCATCACAACTACATCCATCCGTATCAAATATGTCGACTACATACGCAGGGCACTAGGTGGAGGGGGGACTTTGGTTATGGTCGTGGTCGTGATCATGATATGCGGAGGTGGAGGAGAGCCTGGAGGAGGACTCGTGTGTTGTTGTGTCATGATCGTGATCGTGGTCATGCCTTCTTCACTAGTTGGCGGTGAGGCTGGAAATAGGATCAGTGTTATGATCGTGATCGTGATCATGATCGTGATCATGATCATCTTGTGTCGGTGGAGAAGAGTTTGGAGGAGACAATATTGTGGGTCATGAATCATGATCATGCTCATCTTCACCGGTGGTGAAGAATTAGGAGGAACAGTTGCATATCGTCATGATCATGATATGATCGTCTTCATTGGGAGAAAGAATTAGGGGAAGGAGCCATATCATGATCATGATCGTGGTCGTGGTCGGATCGTCTTCAATTGTTGGAGGTGAAGCCGGAGTAGGATTTCGTGTCAATGGTCATGATCGTGGTCATTGATCATCATTTTCATCCACAGGTGGACTAGAATTCGGAGGAGTCACATCATGATCATGATCATGGTCATGGTCATGGTCATGGTCATGGTCATGATCGTCTTCAATTATTGGAGGTGAGGCGGAGTTGGATTTGTGTAGTAATCTGCAACCATTGGAGAATAAGTTGGAGTAGGATTATATTGTAATCATGATCGTGGTCATGATATGATCGTCACCATCTTCGATGGTTGGAGAATAGGCTGGGGTAGGATTGGTGTAGTAATTAGGTTATGGTATTTGTATGATCATGATCATCTTCGGTAGGTGAAGGAGAATATGGAGGTGGCACAATATCATGATCATAGTCATGGTCATGGCGTCTACCATGGATGGAGAATAGGCTGGCCTTGGGACTTTTTTGTTACCATTTTTATCGTCTTTCATAGGAGCATTGGATTTTGGGGTTTTGTAATGGCCGTACCCATTACCGTTAATTACATTATCATGTATATTGGTTGTAGTTTGCTTGAGCAACAACAAATGAGGAGTGAGAAAAAGGAGAAGAAAGGAGGCAAGAAAAGGTTACTAATAGTAGCCATTTCAGAAATATAAGCCGTTTGATGGATTACAAGTATGTTGGGCAAACATTCCTATTTTATACTAAACGGATTGTAGTATTGCCATAATGTACATTATTTTTATTTTACTCCTCTTATTCCTAAACTACACTAATAATATAGTGTATTCGTTGGATGTGCTCATTATGTCATTAGGAATCACATTGTCTTTGTACATGTAACATGTTCTAAGGCTTAGTGGTAACCAAACTAAATTTTATATTATTTCCACTATGTTTAATGAAGTCAAAGTGTCAAAAATTATGTTAAATTATTTCTCAAAGGACAAAAAACTATGCTAATTAATAAGTTCATATCCTCCTTTAGAAAAAAATAATATTCGTCCCTTTTAGCATTTTACAGCAGATTGCCAAGCATATGTAGAGGTGGGATTCAGTTAACAGTTTATTATGGTTCGATCAAACAGTTTCAGTTGTTTTCAGTTCAATTGATTTCAGTTTTTTCCTTAGCTTGAATTGTTTCAGTTATAACTTTACGGGTTACAGTTTCAAACCAACACATTTGATTTTGCTTTTCAGTTCAGTTCGGTTCAGTTGCAGTTGAAATTTGATTCAACCTACGGGTTCAGTTCAATCAGTTCATTATGTTATTATCAATTTTCAGTTAAACAACTATTTCGGTGTGATTCAGTTGCATTCAGTTTTGTATTTTAAGCATAATATTTTGGGGTGAGTAATTGGTGATTTAAAAAACCATATGGTTTCGGTTCAAACGGGTAATGTGTAACTATCAATTTAATTTTTAACAAATGCTTCCGTTGAATTTAGTTTCGCACTTTAACCATTACAGTTTTAGTGATTAATGTTGTATACTATTTTCTAATTATTATAACACTTTTTGTTAGGTGTGTTAGTTTTTTTATTGTTAATTCGTATCAGATCAATATATGAAAGCATGATGATCAAATTTGAATTATAGTTCAATATAAGTATAATTTAACATACACAGGTGATATGATCAACGTCAATACAAATCGTATACTATTAGATAAATTTGTATATTCGTATTTAATCAAATTATTAATACATAAAACCTATATACTTCGTATAAAGTATTGTTACGAAGTAGATCAATATATCAAATGATGATGCTAAAAGTTGAATAACAATGGTCCGGCATAATGTATAACACAAAGTTGATATGATCAACATCAGTACAATTATTGCCATTAGCCTAATCTAGACTAATGAAACTAAATAACATTGTACAGAATCGATTCTAATTTATAAGAAGCTAAGTAAGCTGCTATACCGGAATATATTGTATTAAAATCAAACATTAATAGTTTAAAACAATATACGTATGGAACTATGATTATAAGAAAATTGTTAGACATGGTTTTAGCCACAAACTGACAATGTACACTACCTTGAAACATGGTTTGTATGATCTTAAGACAAAGTTGTGAAAAACAATATGCCACTTATTGTAATATGTAACAATAATTGTAAATTCTTAACCACTCTTCAAATCTAATTCTTACAGGAATTCCACCATATCAGGAACCAATACCTCTGATTTATTTCATGGCCTCTGTCCTTTGCCATTTACTTATTTTGTGTTAAAGTTTCATACTAAACATTTATCACAAATTAAGAATCCTACATCGACTAGAAGTAAAGGAGAAAAGGTCAGTTTCATTATAAAATAAATAACCCTTTACCTTGATTTCTATTTCATGACCCTATGTCCTTTGCCATTTTACTTGTATTGGACTTGAATCATGGGCATGAGTGTAAAGTCTTCTTTTTTAATACTTTTAAAACATATATGTACTGTGGAAGTTAATCTATAATGTATTAGACTTAGGAAACATGTATCAATAGAAGAGTAGAAGTTCCCACATTGAAAATGAAAAATGCATTAGTTTACAAGGCTTAAAAAAGGGGTAAGTTTGTAGAGCCTTTTATTATTTTTTGGTTTGGAATTAGCCTACATTATTATCTATATTGGATAGTTGTCCGGACTTGTCTATTATTTTTTTTTTTATTATTTAAAATATAAATATAAAATGACAAATTATTTGTGGTTCTGATTTGAGGCTCATTTAATAGTGAGTCAAAATAAGCTTTTTAGTATGTATATGAAATACGAAGTATATGTTAGGTTTGACACAAATTAGTAATTACTTTGCTAAAATTAAGATCATTAATATTATCATCCAATTAGTATTATTGTCCTCTTTGAATTACAATTTATCATATTCAAATCAAATTCATAAGTATGAAATTATTAAGTTTAAACCAAATTTTAATTCAGTTTAAAACAGTTCAAGGTTCAATTACAATTCGGTTCAGTTTAAATCAGTTTCTTGATTTTCAGTTAATTTCAATACAGTTACATTTCAGTTTGGTTTTCTTAAAATCAGTTCATTTCAGTTCAATTTGGTTTCAATTTCAGTTTCAGTTCAGTTACATGCAGTTTACAGTTGATTGAAAAGACTTTAATTCAGTTTAATTTTTAATTGTAGTTCATTTCAGTTCAGTTAGTTCAGTTCAGTTCATTAACCAAATGCAGTTAAACCAACAGTTTTTAACCAAAGTCCCCGCTCTAAGCATATGCACAAGTTTTACGATGAAAAGTTGATTATTGATGAATGCATTGAAGGCCTATTTTTGCAATATATTATACTACTTTAGAATTCTACGTACAGTAGTTTCTTTTCATTAATCATAATAATATTGCCCTTTTGGGTGGTCTTTAATTGACATCTATGACCACTAAGGTCATTTATGACGCATTAGTCATTTGATAAAAAGAAAATAGTGAATTGATATTTATTATATTCATAATGAACTATCTATTTTATCAAAATATCAAAGGCGGTGTAATATTAAGCTACCTCTAAGTAAAAAAGACTTAGTACTTCGTATATAATAATTTTACATATTCTAAGGAAAGGTTACATTTGTAATTTCATTTTGTGATACGAGTCCACGACCTTTTACAGTTGTATCAGAGTAACCTGTTTGATAAATAATTGTTTTTGCCAAAAAAAAAATTTACTACATCACCATTGAGAGCTATAAACCTATTACATAATCACCCTACCGATCGTACGATATTTATAACTAGTATTAAGTGCACGCTACGCGTGCTTCTACACATCAAATAAAATTTAATTGAAATAGTTTGACATGCTTCCATGTTATTTAACATAGTGAAAACAAACTGTGTTTTTCTATGTTTAGGGGTGAGAGAGAATTTTGTCTTATATAATGGAGACCGCAAAGTATAAATTTAACGGTCATACCATAATTAATATCCAAATTCATTATAATTATATAATTAGCGTTCAAATTCATTATAAATTTTATAATTAGTGTCTAGGTTCATTGTGTTTTGATTGTCATTGATATTTTGGAAGCCAGTGTTGAATTTGGCAAACTAATTCAATTAATTTTAGTTCATTGAGAAATTAATAGTTTTTTTAAAAATTAGTGTCTAAAATTTACATTGTTTTATATTGGTGATGACTTTGAGTTATTTGGATTTTATTTTTAATATTTTAAATATATAATCATTAAGGGTAGGAATGTAACTTCCTAGGGGGACACCATTGCTCCCCCTTCCCTTATATTATAGAGATTTTTTCACCATGTCTTTTTTTAGTTAATACAGTAGTAAGTTTCCTCATTTTTTTGTCAAACATTATTTTAGGATTATGCATTAATTGTGTTTTTAAGTTTTACATGATTGAATATTAAATTTGGCAAATTTATGCATAGAAATAAATGTTTGTTTTGTAATAATAGTTAAGTATAAGGGTTGAATTGGAATTTCATAGGGGGGACACCATTGCTCCCCCCTTCACTTATATAATAGAGATTTATATATGTTGAATATTGAGGAACATAAAGTAATGGAAGGAATAACTATTATTAAATAATCTCCCCGAATGTAAGTATTTTAATTTGAATTTTTCATAAAAGTTATTTTCAAATATATAACAATCAAATGACTCATCCAACCTAACCAACCTGTGATCTAAAATAAAATTATTCTTCATTAAGTTCAAAAACACATACTTTCTCTGTTCCACTAAATTTATGTCACTTCTACTTTATAAGTTTCCCGATACACATTTTATATGTCAAATATCTCTCATTTAATATTAGTAAAAATTGTAAAAAAAAATTAGATTTTAATAAAGTACTCATTAAAGACGATTCTACGAAGACTCCACTTGACTATACTCATTCTTATATATTAACGGAAATTTAGTATATTAACGGGAATTTAGTACTACACGTACCCTTCATTGCCATTTGTTGTTCCAAGTTCTTGAGTTGACATCTCTATCTATCTATCTAGTTATCTGTCTGGTGCTGTATCTATTATTATACTATAGAAGATCTATCTGTCTGTCTGTCCTGTTCTACTGTCTGTTCTGTCTGTCTGTCTACCCCTGTCCGTCTGTCTGTCTGTTGTCTGTCTACCTGTCTGTCTGTCTGTCTGTCTGTCTACCTGCCTGTCTGTCTACCTGCCTGTCTGTCTGTCTGTCTACTGATGTATTTGTATTGATATATGGTTTTCTCCCATTTCTCTTGCTATATCGAATGGTTTTGGCCTTCTTAAGGCCCTCTTTGCTACTAAATTGTTTGTTTAGTGTTTGAGTAAGTTTTAGGTTGCTTCCATTTATTTGGAGTGATTAGAGACTTATTTGCAAGCACTACGGAGTTTAGTAGAAGTGGCAAGGAGCTAGGAGTGGAGCGACACAAAGAAGTTGATACATGCTCACTCTTTTGACCATAACTGATGTTTCGTTCGTGCGGATTGATGCGATTCTAGCTGCATTAGAAACTAGACTTCGAGAGCTTCGTTTGATAGGTCATATGCGTGATTTGGAACCACCGGACCCGAGATTATGCCCCGATGCCTCTAGAAGACGGACGGTTTAGCTGCCTGAACTGGATCGATCCGATCGGATCACACCCGATCCGATCGGATCGAGATCGATTTTTCATATAAAGTCGGTTTTTTAATTGGCTTTTAATGAAGGGACATGATTGTAATTTAGCAGCTTAGTTTAATTTAGAAAATTTCTGATGCTTAAGAGGATAGAAATCCTAATTCTATCATTATCTTTTATTCTATTTAGTTTTTATTAGAAATAATAGAGAGAACTCAATTTACGTATTGTGGAACCCTAGTTTTTGGCTTTTCAATTAAAAATCATTCATCTTTTCAATCAATTGCAATCATTCTTGGTAATTATTTTCCTTCTTTAATTTGTTTTCTCATTGCTTTTAATTGTTTATGCTTTGATTATTGCTTTGAATTATTTTTATGGTTCTTGATTATTGCTTTAATTATTTCTAGGTTTTTATTATTGCTTTTATTATTCTTACTTTGATTATGTCTTTCCCATTCAATCATCATGTTTTAATTAATTATGAGCCGAGTAGTCTAATTTCTAGAGCGAGTTGGGGATCCTATAGCAAATATGATTGACTAATAATTGGTTGATTCAATCATGGCTGGCTTTAATCAAATTCTATTAGATTGTTATTCATGTTAATCAATTTCGTAGGCCGACTTAATTTGCTTAATCCTGATTAGTCAAATCTCAAGATCTAAGCGATTGAGACTTAGAACAAGATCAACATCAATGGTAGAATGGAGACTTTCCTAGGTCGAGAAGTACGGTTAGGGTAGTTCTATGGTTAATTGATTCGGAGAGCTTTGTTCCTGTTTGATTATGCCGATGTTATGAATTGTTGATGCAATTTGCTGTCAATTACTGCTATAGTGAACCATAGCCTAGACTTTAGTTTATTATAGTTTATTTTTATTTAATTCATTGCTTTCATGTAGTAGTCAATATAATCAATCAAAAGCTCTTTTATACTATCTAGATGCTTTTAATTAGTTAATATTATTTGTTGCTTTCCTGTGGATTCGACCTGTACACTTAGAATACATTAGGTTAGTTTTAATAGGTTATTTTTGATAGTGTATCGCGACAAGCCTGTCTCTACCTGTCTGCCTGTCTGTCCTACCTGCCTGTGTGCTCTGTCTATCTAATCTATCATTTCATCTATCTTCACTTCATCCATCTCACATACCATCATCCAGTCTCCATACCACCATCCATATCATGCAAATACGTGATCCATCCATGTTCCATGCTCATGCCATACCATGCATCCATCCATCCACCATGCCTCCATCATCATATCATCCATCATCCTCCATCCATCCATTATCTGTCTCTCTATCCTGTCTATCTGTCTATCTATCTAATAATATTAATCTTTCTATATACAATTGCCACATATCATCATTACATAAATCTAGCTTCATCAATTTAAATAAAATAGCTCTGTAATTGGAATTGTAATAAATTTATATACTTTTTAATTTATATAATTTTATTTCCATCTCTCAGTTTTTGTCAATTCTTCTGCTCATCATTTTATCTACTATTTATAAGCACATATTTTGTTCAATTTTTCAAAATATTACTTATCTATTCCCTCATGCTTTTACTCCATTTTTTTCCCTCTTTTTTATCTTAATTTTAATTTATAATTTATAATTTATATTTTATCATTTTATTCTTTTAAAAGAGCACAACTATATAATTTTTTATTTAATATATTCAATATTTATTATTTATTAGTGATCAAACTAAGATTAATCTATATTTTTTCCTTAGAATTGTCAATAATTTACAGGTTTTTGCATATGCTAACTTCTATTGTAGAAAGTTAGATTGATAGGCCAACACATTACATATGTGAGGCATATGTCTCGTGATTTCTGTCTATGTTTGAAATATTTTGAAGCTACAGTTCATATGTGATGTTTGGTTTGTCATTTGTGAATTTAACCATTATGATAACTATTTTTTTTTTTACTAAGAACGAACAAGGCTAAAACTAGGGTGTTAATGAGTCGAGCCTGCTTGTGCTCGGCGGGCTCGGCTCGAAGTTTTCAAGAGTCAAGCCACAACTATGTTCGGCTCGAAAGCTTGCGAAAAGGGTTGAAATATTTTTGTTAGCTTTTTATTTAGCGTAATAAGTATAAAATCAGTAGTATATTACTTATCTATAACTATATGCTAATACAGAATGATATTGATGCAATGATGATACCATCTATATATCCTACGTGTCAAGTTCACATCGTACAAATGATGTCAACAACTTATTACTTTTTATAAAAAATACTTAAATATCAAATACAAAAAAATCTGTATTAAAGAATTAAATTAAGTAAACTATTAAATTTAAATTTAATTTAAATACATTACAAAATTAACCTAATCGAATTTCACGTAATAAACTAGATAGAAATAATAATAAACTATTCAACACCTATCAGATACTAAGGTCATGTTCTCGTGAACTTATTTAAATAAGTTTCAATAAAAATAAGTTAAGTTCAGAAAAAATAAGTTCACTTCAGTAGTGATAAGTTCAGTTCAATAAAAATAAGTTCAGTTTAGTAGTAATAATAAGTTCAGTTCAGTAAACATACGTTCAATCACGAAGAAATTTGGGAAGGTTTTAGTAAAAATAAGTTCAGTTCAATAAAAATAAGTTCAATTCGTTACCAATAAGTTCAGTTCATTAAAAATAAGTTCAGTTCAGTACCAATAAGTTCAATTAAGTAATAATAAGTTTAGTTCAATAGAAATAACTTCAATTTAGCAAAATTAAGTTAAGGAGAACAGGGCCTGAAAGGTTGAATAATAATAAACTATTTAAATTTTTTAATTCAATATATATAGAAAATTAAGCTACAAAGTATTTAAATTATCTACATTAGATAAACCTCATATAAAAGTTCCTCTATTCCTTGAAGATCCTACCATGCACTATTTTTTGGATCTAAAATATGGAAACTAATATAATACGAGAAGTGGTGTTAAAAAGTTAATTTAGATTGGAGAGAAAAACAAATAAAAAGCATAGTTTAATGCACATGAGTGTATTGCAAGTGGTATGATGAGTTCCACATGGTGTATCATCACAATTTTTTTAAAAAAATATCAGATTTCCTAAAATGGAATAAAGTGGGAGTGGTGGGAACTTCATAGAACGTCCATATGAGAGAAGTGGTAGGAATTTCGTGGAACCTAAATAAGCTAGTAACTACTTCCTTTATTACGCAATAAAAGCAACAATTGATTTTTCACGTAGTTTTAGGTAGAGATTTAACAATATAAACAAGCAAATTAGTCAAAACAATTTAACACAATGAAGAATAGGATTATAAGTTTATTGTGTTAAAATTATTTTGACTAATTTTCTCATTTACTATGTTAATTAAATTTCTTTCTCAAAATGCGTAAAAAATCAATTGTTGTTTTTATTGTGTTACGGAGGGAGTACAAGATAGTTTCATTTGACATAGATCAACATTAAAAATTTAATTAAATGACCTATTAAATTAAAAGATACAAGATAAACCTCCTAGAAAATTTAACTTCGGGTGAAAAATACACTATTCATTTTTTTCCTTTCTGTTTATCTACATAAACAACATGAACATTGTCACTACTTTGTATTTCACGGACTCTTTAATTTGTGTGTTTTACCATTGTTTTAAGCACATTGCATAGAGGGAGAATACATTTATGGAAACAACCTAGCTATGGAAGGTATGAAAATAAGTTTTCATTCATCTTTTTTAAATCCAAAACTAAATTAAGAAAATGTCACACAATTCAAAAAAAATTATAAATTACTTAAATTATACAACAACTTTTATCTATTTTTTAATATCAATAATTAAATTAATCAATAAATTATAATGATTTAATATTAATAATGTATTCAATAAGATGAGTTAGACCAGACGTCACATAAATATATATTTTCATACATATTGAAAGTTATTTAGAATATACTTTGATTTTCATTTGTTAAAATGGATAGATAATCTCAAATGTCTAGAATTTTGTGATATATAAGAAATATAAAATAAAACTGATGTATTATGCATGGGCCAAAAAGCTAATTTCTTTTTATAAAAGTTCTAATTTTGAATCTTTTCATAATTAGTAAAATGAAATAATTTTTTTTCATATTTCCTTATTTTATTTTTATTTTATTTTAATTTTAACAAAGAAAAAAGAGGCTTAGCGGTTACTGTTCATAATGAACAGTAACGGGAAGAAATTGCCCTCCACTAGCTGGCGCTGGTATTTATGCTTTTGCCCATGGTCTTTGTTACGGAGTAGTTGTCTTTGTAGATTGCTTTCCATTGTTGCTCTTCCAATGTTTCTTCTCGACATGGGGCATACTTCTCTCTTCCAATTTCGGTCTTTTTCATCCAAAATTGCTCTGTCGCCTTTCTCCGTTGCCGTTTCCCATGGATTTTAGGCCTCTAATATCATCTTATGTGTTTTGYGGTCGCGTTGGTCCTTGTTTATGTTTGACGGTGAGGTTGCTGCCATTGGACGTTGCTCACATGCGACCCATGGGGTCAAAAAGGGATTGAAGGCAAAGGGAGTGAAGAGTGTTTGTTGGTGGCGGTGTTGGTGGGTGGCGGTGCTCCCCGCATGTCAATGAAGTATATTTTAGATGTACTTCATAATTGTCAATGAATTGAAACAATGGTAAGTTATAATTATATGTCAAAATGAAGTATATTTTCCCTCTTATATTCAAATGAAGAGTTTTTGAAGGTTTTATGATGCTCAAGAAGGGGGGTGAATCGAGTATTTRGATCTATTACTAATTTTTCTTTCTTTTCAGACTTAGTATGAGGAACCAGTTGGGTTGGTTCTTGTAAGCAYCYGAATATAAACAAAACAATAAAGAACGCACAAGATTTGACGAGGTTCACCCAACTCTGGGCTACGTCCTCCTACCCTATGTTCTTTTATTAATCTACTCCGAAAAACAAAGAACACACTCACTCTGCTGTTTCCCTACTCCGGGAACCAGCACACCCCACACTCAACTCTGAATGTGCACTCGACTCACACTCGTAAGTCCAACTTGTATTTGAACTCACAAACACTCACCAGGCCTTCAACCTCGGTCCTCTGTTGAATGCCTTTACAATATCAACCTTTTCTCTCTTTTGATTTACTTATAACAAGCTAATAAGAGAAATAATAAAACTCGACTAATGCTCTTATGTATGACTCAAAGTAAGGTTCTTATGCTTTTGTGTTTTCTCTCTAAAATAAAACTCTTTTCCATCCGTGGAGAGATGTCTAGAATTTAGAAGTATAGATGCGTATATATATGCATGTTGACCTTAACCCTAGTTTCCTTAAATCTCTCTACTTGCCGAGCAAGGCAATTTAAGATTTTAGGAAAGTATTTATCTAGTTCTATTTGATCTTAAGAATAGAATCGAACAAGATAGATACTCCTAGGTTTAAGGCAACAAATATATTCTCATCTATATTTCCAGCTGCAAAACGTATTTTCAAAATATACCTTTTACAAAATATTTTAGAAAAAATCTTTTTCAAAATCGCAGCCATAATTCCACTTAGGGACACAGCTGGTTCCCTAGCCTGGTTCCCGAATTGAGTATGTTTTGAATTCTGTTCCAATCTTGTACCCGAATTCATACCATACTCAAAACACATATCAGCATTTAAACCATAACATATAAGCCATACTACAGAGCATATTACATGAATTCCTAGATTAAACTTTTGAGAAGTAATTCTTCTATTCTTCATGTAATCTTCAAGACTTTGAATCTTCCTTTGAATACTCTAATTTTGAGCACAACTTCTTTCTTCGAATGACTTCGAAAGGCTTCACACTTCAAGTCTTGGAATRAWCCRTATTACTACACATGTAACATGGTTAAGATGCAATAAAAGGTATATGACTGTTTTTCAGTATAACAGTCAAAGAAACAGCTCCTACTAGTTCTGCACCAGTATATGAGCTTTGTGTATATTCAGCTGTTCCCTGTAACAAACAAGTTAGTTTCAATGTATACACAATAAGTATMAACTTGTCTGGGGAAACAAGTATCCTATAATAGTTGGTTCCCCAAACCAACTATTTCACAGTTAAGTATCCTGTTTCCTATATCCGTTTGTCATCACTCAAAACCTAAGGGACCTAACAGTTTCGATGTCAATTTTTTTCATTACCTTTCCCATAATGCACAACAATTTCAAATAAAATTGCAATACAATAAAGTAAATAAAGTGGAACACGGCGAGCCACTAGTTTTAACAATTATAACAACCGTTAAGACGTACAAGTAATAAATGTAACGTCATATCAAGATATCATCATAATGGGTGTTGACTGTTGGTTGAGCTCGTGATGGTGTTGTTAGGAAAGTACAACATTAATCAATAGTATCAAATATAAATTTTCTCTCTCTAAAACGAGAGCATCTTTCTCTAGAGGTTGAGGGCAGTTTTCAGTTCCCGAAAAGGGCAGTAGTGAAGGGGTTCAGGGTGGTTTGAGGGGAAGCAGGCCTTGAAGAGTGGTTTCAAGTTTGTTGGTTTTTCCTGGGGTAACGTTTAGCTAGGGTTTAGAGGTGATGATTACTTGTTATTCCCAAGTATCATTATTTTATTTTTCTGTTCTGTTTTGGGTCTTGGAAGTTGTTTTACAGGCTTTCCAAACTCCGTAATAATTGCCTTTTGCGTGCTATTAGTTTTTCTGACAGTCTAGTGCCTCTCACACGCGCCTTTGCGTGTTGGTGTTTTTGTTTGTAGCTGCTGCTTTGCCTGTCTTTTCTTGAAAGTTGCTCTTTTCTTTTTTTGTCCTTTTTTCTTCCTCTTTTTCTGATTGGGTGGGTTTTTCTTTTATCTTATTTCTGCATATGGGTGGGTTTCTTTGTTATTTATTTTCTGGTTGGGTGGGTTTGAGAGGTCTCCCTTTTCATTATTATTTTCTTTGCTTCTAACGTTAGGGTTTTGGGTTATTATTTAAGGGAGTTCTACTGTTCCCTTTTCCTATTCATTTCTACCTTGTCACTGGTTTTCTTCTCGGATTACCATTTTCTTTTTTCTGCACTTTCTACAACATGGATAACTCACTTCAGTGGAGGCCAAATAGGGAGGGGGTATTTTCGAGGTGAACCGGAACGAGGTCAGTGGGAGGAGGGTGTACTGGAGCAAGTGTGTGCTTGGAGTTTTTGTGGATTAACGCAATTTACACCATGATCGTGTCCAACACTACGTTGATATTGGATGGAGGAAGAGAAACCACATACATGTCTCGAAAATGAAGGACCTATTTGTGTTTCATTGTGCTGATGATGAAGATAGGTGGAGTCTACTTAGGCGAACCAAGGTAGTCACCGAGGGAGCTATTATTGCTCTATGCCCTTTTACGAACAATACGATTCCACATACTGTCAGATTTTCGGTGGCTAAGTTTTAGGTGAGGGTGTGTGGGCTGCCTTTCGAGTACATCACCCCTGAAATGGGAGAACTTGCTGGTCAGCTCTTTAGCGATTCCTTGTCGAGCCAAGGTTAGACTTCTTGCGGCTAAGTGTTTTGGTTGAGRTGGGGTCTCCTCTAATCCCTGGTTTCTTCCTTAGCTTGGATAATGGCACTTTAATTTGGATACAATTTAAGTACGAAGAAATCTTTAAATATTGTGTTCATTGTGGTTGTGTGGGACACAAGGCAACTCGTTGTCTACTAGGGTTCAAACCATTCGTAATAATATTGAAGCTCAACTTGTCTCTTTTGTGGAAAGAGAATTTCCAATTATGGAGGTGGATCGAGTTTTTACGATGTATTCTCCTGATTTACGTGCAACGCCATGCACGGAACGTAATATTACGTCCTCCGTACGTTTGGTTCAGAATGGGGGCCCACCTTTGCCAAGGTTCCACACTTCGAATGCGGTTTTTGATTTTGACTTGGGGACCTCTTTTGGGGGTTGAATTGCTCCTGGGCAAACTTTTAATTTTGATGAAGCCCCCTTTCAAGGCCCAGTGTTCAATGCAAATTTATTCCCTCCTAATCTGAGCACTAYAGATTCGGTCCAGGGTTTTTCTGGTCCAAGTATTAACAATACAGGCCCAACTGTTGTTTCTAGAGGAAATGAGGAAGGAAATGGGCCAGGTGAGGCCAGCTTGGCCCAAACCGAACAGAGGGAGTTTGAGCAGCAGCTTTCTGGTCAGCTTGGTCCAATTCCGCCTGAGCCTACGAGTAATGGGCCGAAAATTCAAGCCCACATCATCACTGAAGGGCCATCTTCATCACAGCAGGACCGCTTTTTAGAGTTGGGGAATCCAACTCCATTTCGTGACTTCCTAAGTCAGAATTTGGAGACTCAACATCCTTCACCAAATGTGGGGTATGGTGGTGGACCCCCCCTCCGTTCTTGAGCAAGCCGAGAGAGAGGAGTCCATGCCGATGGCTCCGTCGCCGATCCAAGCTTTTCTAGGAAACCCCCAGCTGCCGTCATACACAGAATCCGAACAAGCTTAGAGGCTCGATTTCATCCTTCAAAATTCAATTCCTCATAGAGTTTACCCCCCGGGTGCCCTATCCGAGCATCGAGATGGTAATATTGGATATGGTCAAGTCTTTAGAGCTGTTTTCGAGGGGGGTGGTCGCATAATTGGAAGAGAGAATACAGGAAGTTCCAGTTCGAGCGAGGATGGAGATAGTACGATGGATACTGAAGATGCTACTGCAGGAGACTTAGATGGGTATGCTTCACCTTTTGTGATTGGGTTAATTCCAGAGGACCCGGAAAATGATGTTGAGGTCGACATTACTGGTGATTTTGAACCTGAGGAAGAATTAATTCCGACTAACACGGGCATAGAATCACCTGGAATAGAGATGATGGAAGCTAAAATTGATGATCAAATATCTCATGATTACTCGGCTAGGCCAATTGATGTTATGTCTGATAGTGTTGCCATTTTCAGTCAAGTGGAGGAGCGAGATAGAAGGGGTCGGTTTGTGAGAAAGAGGAGGTTCAAGAAGCAACGTCGGTCCAGGAAGCACAAGTCAGGGTTTTCTAACAAGAGAAGTTGTTACTGACTTGGATCATTACTCTTTGGCTTTTGTAGATGATGGGGATGAAGTTGACTCTTGGGATATGCTTCTGCGTCGTAAAGGTAAATGTGTTTGTAATGAGATGAGTCGATGTGTTTCTTTGCCAGGAAATAATGCGGAGGCAAGTACAAGCAGTGGAGAGCGCTACATGGAATTTATGTTTGCAAACTCTTCTCAAAAATTTGATTTGAAGACTTCACAAACTTTCAAGAGCTCGGGTTTGGGGGTGGTTGAGTTAGATCAACCACCTGAGGCAGGATGATTGGTGTAAATTTGATTCGAAGACTTCACAAACTTTCAAGAGCTCGGGTTTTGGGGTGGTTGAGTTAGATCAACCACCTGAGGCAGGATGATTGGTGTCTGCTGGAATTTTCGGGGCCTGAATGACCCAATTAACCTGATATTTTCGAAGCTGCGTTCCTTAGTTGGGTCTATTTTTGCAGACTTTATTTTCCTTTGTGAAACTACGTGTAATGGCTCCCTTGTTTTTATTAAGTTAAGAAGTAGTGGTTTTATGTACTGGGATAGTGTAGACCCTGTAGGCTGTCAGGGGGGCTCTGGGTTGGTTGGTCTAGTCCTAATCTCTTTAATGTAGTTTGTAAGTGTAGCTTTTATTTTGTTTTACTAGTGAATGACTTAGTGGTTGCCCGTGGTATTTGGTCTTGTTTTATGGTGAGCCTGATGACCATTCTAAATGGCAACGAGTTAGGGATGATTTACATGCGCTTTTAGGGACGTTGTCGTTTCCCTACCTTATTATGGGGGATTTTAATCAAGTAGACAGAAGAGATGATAAATACGGGGGAAGTACAAAAGGGATCCGGGGTTTAAATGCTTTCAATAATTGGAAAATTGAGGTGTCCTTCTAAGATATTCCTTTTGAGGGCCCCCAGTTCACGTGGTGGAATGGGAGGGATGGGGACAACTACATTTTCGAGAAATTGGATAAGGCCTATGCGACGGTAAATTGGGCTAACCTCTTTCCAAACACAATAGTGCAACATCAAGCTATCTCCTTATCCGACCATTGCCCGTTCATTTTCAACACTAACCCGGCTCCAAAGAAGACAAGGAGAAACTATAAAATCCCCGCGTGGGCACTTGATTTTTCAGGAAGTAGGCAAGAAATTGCAGAGGCATGGGATGCAGGAGTGCGTGGCTCTCCCATGTTTCGTTTCATCACAAAATGCAAGGTGATGAGGGGGCGCGTTGAGGATTGGGCTTTGAGGAAACGGAGGGAGTCGAATGGTGTAAGGGATGACCTGGAGAGTAAGGTTTGTGATGTGCAAGGTGCGATGGAATATTGTGATGCCTCCCAAGCTTTCAAGGAGGCACAAAATGCTTTCAGGGAACATGTCACGATCAAGGCCAGTTACTTGAGACAACAGGCCAAGTTAAAGTGGGATTTAGAAGGGGATGAGTGATCAAAGTTTTTCTTCAACTGGGCTAAGGGCAGGAAAGCAAGGAATAAAATCACTATTCTGAGAAATGAGGATCTTACCCAAACAACAGAGGATGCGGCCCTAAAGAATCTGGTGAGAACTCACTTTTCAAAAGTGTTTGGTACAGACACCATGAAGCCTTCTCACACGTCGAGGGAGCATGAGATCAACGAGGGTGTCCAGGGTATAACAAGGATGCTAGATGTCTCCGACAGAGAGGTCCTGGCTAAACCCTTCACAAGGAAAGAAGTTAAACGAGCTCTATCCTCTATGGGGTCGTGGAAGGCTCCAAGCCCTGATGGGATCCCGGCAGGTTTCTATCTAAAACATTGGAAGGAGGTTAAGGAGGCTCTGATAGTAGGCGTCCCCAGTTCACTAAAAGGCGGTCGTATCTTGAAAGAAATGAATAGAACACACATAGCTTTAATCCCGAAAAAGTCAAGTGCGGAAAATGTGTATGACTACAGGCCAATCAGTCTATGCAATGTCACTTGTAAAATTGTTTCTAAGTGCATCACAAATAGGCTACGAAGAGTTCTTGATCGAGTAATCAGCTCCTGTCAGAGCGCCTTTGTGCCAGGAAGACATATAGGGGACAACATTCTTATTGCCCAGGAGATCCTAGAGAACATTAGGACTGCCAAAGGTAAGCGACGAGGAAAGGTCGGAATCAAAACAGACATGATTAAGGCCTACGACAGAATTCGATAGGACTTCTTAGAGGCTGTGCTACATAAGGTGGGCATTCCAGAAAAGCTTTTAAACCTGATCATGCTCTGTGTCTCCACGGTTAGCTACTCGGTTTTGTTCAATGGTGAGCCTCTACAGCCTTTCCAGCCCAGGTGTGGGCTGAGGCAAGGAGATCCCCTTTCACCTTATTTGTTTATCTTGTGTATGGAGGCGCTGTCTGGTTTGGTGGAGAATTCGAGGTCATCAGGTTTAAAAGCAATTCAGGTGGCCAAGGGAGCCCCGGAAATCTCCCACCTTTTCTTTGCGGATGATGCAGTGTTCTTCTTTCAGTATTTTGATGCGGGCTGCCAGGCCCTTCACAGTGCCCTAAGTGTTTTCCGCAGAGCTTCAGGGGAGATTTTCAATAATAATAAATGTGTTATCGTAACCAGCAGTGCGTGTTCCTCTCGAGAGATGGATAACCTTAGCCGCATCTTTAATATGCCCCTCCAAAGGTCGTTTGGAAAATACCTTGGAATCCCTTTGGATTTCGGGTCGACCAAGAGGGAAATTTTCAACAGTATGGTGGAAAAGGTTGAGTTCTTGGAATGCGATCTTTCTCTCTCAAGGGGGTAGGCTAACGCTGATAAACTCTGTCCTTAACTCTTTGGGAACCCATGTGCTCTCAGTTTTCAAGGTCCCAAAGGTCATCCTAGAAAAAATCAACTCGCTTATTGCCAGATTCTGGTGGGCGAGTCTGAACTAGAAAGGGTGTATGTATTGGAGGAGTTGGTCACACCTTACCAGAGAGAAAAAAAGAGGAGGTTTTGGTATCAGGGATTGCCGGTTTTTCAACCAGGCTCTTCTAGCTAAGGTTGGTTGGAAAATACTTCATGACAGAGAAAGTCTTCTAGCTAGGGTTTTAGGTCGAAGTACAGATTGGAAGATCTAAACCTTTTCCACCAGGATCGTCTGTGACATCAGGGTACCTGGGGTTGGATTGGTGTCAAGTGGGGTCTTGATGCCCTTAGGGAAGGATGCGCTTGGAGTATAGGAAATGGCAACAAAGCTAGGCTAGGAGACCTTTGGGTTGACGGATTTGGAGTTGAACCAAAACCAAATTAGAGGGCGAGGAATGCTGACTAGAAAGATCTGCCAGTTTCCGTACTTCTTTGGGGTTCTAACTAGAAGGAAGACGTTCTAGACAACATTTTTCATGAGGAAGTGGGTGTTGCTATTGTGAATATTTCGGTAAATGGTGAACACGAGGACACTGTGTGCTGGATAGAGTCCAGGGATGGCGATTACACGGTTAAGTTGGGGTATGAGCTTATTAAGAGAACTTTTGACCAAAGGGCCTCAGCGGAGGTGTCAGTCCGAAACCTTTTGGGAGGCAAGAAGATCCCGTTGAGCCTGGACATTAAAAAAAATTTGAAGATTTTCTTATTGAGACTAATGAACAATGCTCTAGCAGTTGGGGAAGAGCTGGAGAAGATGAACATCCTTGCGGATTCAATGTGCACTTTCTGCAGAACTCTACTCCAACAGGACACAAAGGAAATAGGTGAGTACCTCTTTAGAGATTGTCCCGTCAATACTAGAGTTTGGCAAGCATCGAGGATGGGTATCAACACAATAAGCTCCGGGCATGTTTCTCTGGGTCGCTGGATGTTTAACTAGTTACGAACTCTGACAGCCATGGACACTAGAAGTATTAGAGACGGGGATTCCACGTCTACCTTCAACTCCGCCCATTATTTCGTCACTATTCTGTACGGGATCTGGTTGGAGCGGAATAGGGTTGTTTTCAATGGTGATCAGATCTCTCTTGATCGTATCTTGTCTTTCGCAGAGGTTAAGATGAGTAATCGGATGAAAGGTACGAGAAGGGAGGGAGAGGCTAAGAAGCAGGAGGAGGACAAGGAACCACCTGGTTTTGAGAGGAACTATAAGATCAGCAACTTCATTGGCAACGGAGACTGTCAACCAAGGGTGACGGTTGACTTCCAGTGGAAGAGGTCCAGGGACAAGACTGACCATTGGTCGGCCAGGAAGATGTGGCGCCATTTAGTGGAGGTAAGCAAAGGTCAAGTCATCAAGTGAGAAGAGACTATCAGCTTTGAAGAATCTGCCTTGACACGGGAGCTTTTGGCGATTCAAGCGATGGGATCCTGTCTTACCGCTGACAATTCCCTGCATGCCAGCTTCCAGGGTCTACACAAGGCTACAATCCAAGCAATTATGGAAAATAAAACCTTCAAGAATAGCATTAGGGTGCTTTTAGAGAGTGTTTGTAATGTCTGTTGTTCTTTTCATTGCCTTAGTTTTAGGTGGGGTCCTTGATCCCTTTTCCCACTTGTCAAAAAAAAAAAGATGGTGCTGTTAGTACTTCATATAAAGTCGAGTTGTAGAGTTGTGAGAGTGAGAGTGAGAGTGAGAGATTTTAGATATTTGTTTTATATTACTTTAATTTTTAAATTTATACTTTCTCGGTTTCTTTTTAACAACAACTTTGGTTTTGACACGCTTTTTAAGGAAGAGATTTAGAGATGTAAACGAGCAAATTAGGTAAAATAATTTTAGCACAAACAAGAATGAGATTATATGTTACTAGTCTGAAAATTAATTTACCCAATTTACTCGTTTACACCCTTAAATCCCTTCCTTAAAATGCYTATCAAAACCAAGGTTGTCGTTAAAAAGAAACGGAGGAAGTACATCATTAATACTTTCTCCATTTTTTTTATTTGCATCCTTTTCCTATTTAGGAAGTTGCAAACTACTTGTATGCTTTCTTTTTAAGGCAAATGGTCCCACAAAAAATGACCACTATATCCTTATAAATATAATAAAATAATGTAAACCTCACTTTCATGTGGATCTACTTTTCAACTTTTCTTCCCTAATCAATAGTTTCTCTTTCTTCTTTAATATATAATATTCATGTTTTGGGATCAACTCTCTTATTTCTCTAGCTCTTCCTTAATTTTTGTGCAACCTAAGATGGATGCAAGTAATAAAGAATGAAGGAAGTATTAGTCATTGATCTTTTTTGTAGGGTCTAAATTTGTGGAAATTTATAGAGTTCAAAGTTATAGGATCCAAATTCCTTAAGGTTGCGTTTGGATATAACTATTTCATTTCAAATATTGGATTTCAAATTCATAATTTCAAATTCTTAAATTCAAATCTAAATAAATTGTTTGGGAATACAAAGTATTTAAACCCAGAATTCCAAATTCTTGCAACTGTTTGGAAAAATACAAAGAATTTCGATCAATTCTCTTTTTTCAAATAAATGTAAAATACAAGTATAAAATTTTAATTAGGTATCCATATTATTTTTTATCAAATACAAAGTAAACATATTTACATACATAAAAAAAATTGCACAAACACAAAATCAAAAATTATAGAAATAAAAAAATGATGCCAATATATCAGATTTAACAATAAAATCAAGATTAATTATATAAAATAAACAAGAAACAAGAAACAAAAAATTGCTAGAAAAAAATGACGCCCAAAATAAGAGTAAACAGTGAGTTGTGGTTTTGTAGCAATTGGAATAATGAGGGCGACCACAATGCGACGGTGACGACAATTCAATAACAACAGATGAGAGAGAACGGCAACAACAGAGGAGAGAGAATGGCGACGCCAGATGAAAGAGAACGACGGCAGTGAATGGCAGTGACAAGTGATGAAGGAGGGAGATTGAAACAACGATGATGAGCATGGAGGAGTGAGATTGAAATCAGTGATAGCAAATTAGCAATAGAGGAGAGAGAGAAAGGAGGATGAGTAAGGAGTAGAGGAGAGAGAAGGTAATTGGATGAAATTTCGGATTTGAAATGGTAGGATATTATATGTAATTTGAAATTTTAAGAAACTGACCTATTTTTTTGAGTGGGCTGGATTTGAGTCAAATCCAAATTCAAATGCTTGGACTACCTAAACAAGTTATTTGGTCCAAATTCAGCATTTCAAATGAAAAGCTCAATTCCAAACAAAGCATTAGTTTATTAGGTTATCCCATAAATTAATTGTAATAAGGAAATGACATTATATAAGAATGTAATATAGTATAAATTTTAAGTATTAAATATTTGGTTGTAAGGTAGCACGATGATGAAAATGACGATATATTACGTGGATAAAATACATAACCATTTCAAGTTGTCAACTATCACAAACACGAAGCTTTATTTTATTTGTTACTAGCCTGGTATTCATGTGATGATTGCTTTTAGTTAAAATAAAAAAAAAGTTTATAATCTACTGTACTAGCGATTAATAGGTAAGAATAATAGATTAAGTTTAATTTAAATTTTAATTATATTTTTGTCATTTTTCTTCCATCCTCTAAGTATTAGCGATTTTATAATTCTCTATTGACTAATGTCTATTATAACTAGTCTTATTTGCACGTGATGAATTTCAATACTCAATTATAATTTTAAATATATGAATATTGATGATAAATTTTACTATGGTATACTAGCACACTACTATAACCACGCGATGCGTGCTAACAGTTTAAAAATTTATATTAAACTGTCAAACGGACCTGGGTCGTGCCCGTCACGGGGAGTGCAAGTCCACATCACGAGACCAAAGAGGTTCCACCTCAAAACCATATGGCAATGAGGGGAGTAGCCTCTTAGCCTTATAATGTGGTATCAACTCTTGAATTCTTTGGGATTTATCACCACAACACTACCCCTTAATTTCAATGTTGGACAACACAATCACTTACACCTGGGTTGTTCATGTTGGAAATGCAAAAGGAAATGCAAAGGTAGTTTTTATGTTTTGTCCCACATAGAAAGAGTAGCAACTTTTCCACTTGTTTTTATAGGAGAACATGCTTTGTATTGCTTGAGCCTTGGTGTGAGGGGTGGTATTGGGTAACCCCACGCGCGCGCCGCCGTCCGGCCCGGCTCGTGCTCCTGACACGTGACACGTGTGCGGTGTGGTGTGACTTTATTTTTACGACCAGGTTCATTCTTTTTTTTTMGACGGTTACACATTTAAACCTTGTAACCGTTGCTAATCTTGGGGGGCAAACGTCGTGAGCCGATTGCACCTAGTCGGGGCGAAATTTGCTTCTAAGACAGTGATCTCCATACCACGARGCAGRGATTCCTTCATCTCAAATTTCGCTTATTTCTCTGAATATACAGCCCTTATTTCTTACAATTTAGAAGCAAATTTTCCTGCTGTATTTTCAGAAATGGACTCTTCTACTCTTGWCAAAACTCTTCCTGATCTGTCCAAACTCGAACCCTTGGATGGAACAAATTTCAAACGTTGGTCTCAACGTCTCTTGATCTTCTTTGAACAATTGGAGATCGATTATGTTTTAATGGAGGAATGCCCATAAACCTATTTGGGCCGATGACGGTTCTTCTTCTGAGACTGATCAAAAGATTGCTAAGTACGAATAACACAACAAGTTGGTCAGAGGGCATCTGCTAAGCCATATGACCAATGCCCTGTTTGATCTGTTCATCAACAACAAGTCTGCCAAGTCAATTTGGGAGACTCTAGAGAAGAAGTACGBTTCCGATGATGCTGGAAAGAAGAAGTACGTCACTAGAAAGTGGCTTCAATTCCAGATTGTTGATGATAAACCAATCATGGAGCAGGTTCATGTGTATGAGAACCTTGTTGTTGATATTTTGGCAGAAGGAATGAAGATGTGCGAGGTGCTGCAGGCCAATGTGCTGATCAAAAAGCTTCCTGATTCTTGGTTTGGTTATCGCAACCATCTCAAACACAAGAAGAAGGATATGACGTTGGAGGAATTGATCGGGCACAWGAAAATTGAAGAGGCTAATCGCCTCAAGGATAAGGCATCTCCTTCTAATGAACTTGCTGTTAAMGCTAACATTGTTGAGTCTTCTGTAAAAATTTCTGACAGGAACAATAAAGGGAAGAAGCCGGCGGCCAATAACAATCAGAACCAGAACAAGCAGTTGGGAGTCCAGAACAAGAAGGGCAAGAACTTCACAGAAAGGTATAATAAAGGGCAGAATCGGAACCAATCTGTATGTGTGTGGGCATGGTTGGCCACAGAGCGGGAATGCACCACGCAAGGAAAAAATATGACCAGAATAACAAAATAATCATGCTCATATTGTTGAAAATTCTAATGATATTTGCGGTGTAGTTTCTGAATTAATTTAGTTGGAGATAAAACTGAATGGATTTGGATACAGGGCACTATAACATTTTGTGGCATAAGGAGTTGTTTGCTGATTTGTTGAGGCAATCAAGCGAACAACAGTCTTATGGAAACTCCAGCAGTTCAGAATGCTTGGCAAAGGATCTGTCATCCTCAAGCTCAATTCTGGAAAATTTTTGTCTTTGTAAAATGTAATGTATGTCCTCTCCTTCGTAGGAACTTAATTTCTGGTGTCTCTAAACAAGCTGGTGTGAAACTTGTTTTTGGAGGTGATAAGTTAGTTTTCTCGCAATGGTGAGTTTGTGGGAAGGATCTTTCGGGGTTGTTTGTACTTGAACTATTCAACTGTATGAATAAATTTATACTTCTGCCTACTTACTTGAGTCTTTATCTTTGGCACGCTAGATTAGCATGTTATTATGGTCATGAAACATTAAAACACATGTCTTTAATCCTAATCTAAATGGTAATGATCATAGCAAATGTGAAGTTTGTGTTGGTGCTAAATACACTAAAAAACGTTTTAAACCTGTTGTTACGTAAATGAATTGTCTTGAATTAATTCATACGGATAAGCAGATTTTAAAAGTACCAAAAGAGAGTGCAAACGTATATATATACATTTGTTGATGATCTTCTAGATATACCAAGTGTATCTGCGTACAAAGATAGGCAGAAAAATGTTTTAATTATAAGTGTAGACACCTGAAAATGTGTCTCCCAAATGAGTAATCCGTGATGACACATACGCGTCTCGCGTTTGTTTCGACTCAGAAAAGATGCTTGAACTCACGAAAGTCGGAAATACTGAGTCATACTCGACTATTTGCAAAGGTCACTTACAAGGCAAACATATTTTTTCGTTTCTCGATAAACTCAAAGGTTTTCAAAGGTTCAAAAAGTCACGCTGGCGATTCTCGTGCTTTTTGATTTCATCATGCTTCATTTTTCTGAATCCGCCAGTTTTTAAATTATTTTTCTGATTTTTCTATGATTTTTTAATTTGCAATGTTAATACGCAGAATACGCAGAAAATACGTGAATAATGAAAAATACTCCGGAAATACGTGGAACCTTAGAACATTCTAGAACTCCTTGCTTGGAGAGCAAGGGTGTCTAGGTGCGTCGACTCAAGGGAAATCACGAATAAATCGGAGGAAATCGAAATATTCGAGGTTTTTGGAAAGAATATACGAATATGAGCGTATAATAGAACGCTGAGCTATATAGCTCACCAGGAGCGTATATACGCTCCAATGCTGCTATAGCTCCAATATACATACGAATTTGCCAAAGTGAGAAGCGTATTTACGCTGAGAATGAGCGTATAACGCTCTCCACTGCGATATACGCTCATTCCGCGATATACGCAGGTTTTGCCTGCCTCGTTTTGCTCGTGCCTATAATATATCCTTGCTTGCGCAGTCCACGACCATCATTCATACGCACAATACACGACTTCATACCTTCACTTCGTATACACTTCACACAGCTTGACACATCTATTTCTCTCTCAAAACTCAAAACACATTCGTATTCGATTCAAAAGCATCGATTCTATTGGAATCAACAAGCGAAATAAGGGTATAAAATCTGAGATACTCACCAAAAACCTTCTTTCACTCTTTTTCAATTCCATTTATCACTTTTAATTTGATTAACTATTATTTTGAGTTTAATTAATTAAAGCAATGTAGAAACTCACTTGTTAATCGTTTCATGTAAATATGTAGGATTTATTCATATTTTATTGTCTCCATGCGTTTGGTTCATTTTATACATATTGTTATTGTCAATACTAACGCGTTGTTTGTCTCAACTAGCAATTCAATCGAAAGGCGATCCTTTGAGTTTTATTCTAAAATTGACTGTTGCAGTGAAAAGGTGAGGAGACACATACATAATATTTATGCCTTACTAACCTTTGTTTCATGCTTATGTATATATTATCAATCACACTTGTAATTATGCTTAAACAAGACCGGAATTTAATCGTTGTCATTAAAGTCAGATAATCATGGACGACCGGTTTTTCTAAGCACTTATTAACATTGACTAACAATCAAGTGATCGCTTGTCCATTGTAGAAGTCTTGGTTGTTTATAAAGACCCACTTAGTAACAATGCACTCTCAAGTAAATCAATAGCTGTTTGATTCAATTGTTATGATTTATGGAACACAATGAGACGAGTAGAGGCCGCTACATGCGGGAATTGGGTTACAGATCTGATTCGTACCATGTCCCGAACCCACGACTGGTACTTGATTGGACGTGGGGCCATGGATTGGCACAATGTTCGGGGTCCGTGAATAACCTATATAGGCACGGTGGCGATCCCCTCAATTCGACGACACACAACGCATTCACATGCGGATTCCATGGCTCAACTCCATGAACTGAATGAGGTCGCGCCCTTCCTAGGGGGCGAAGCCTACAGTTTTGGCGACTTCACTGGGGATAATCACCATTTGGTGAGTGGACAGACTGAAAGTCTCGTAGTTCATATCATAATCAATTGAATTTGCTTGTGACCCTTCGAATAGGGTCATTGCTTGGTCCTTGGTATCAATGGGCATGTTTCTATGCTCGAGATCATTAAGGGGATTTTATCTTGGTTGATGTGGTTAATTGATCACATGGCTAAGTAAGTTATCCGCCCATGCGCGTATGCACGTGTTACGAGATGCGTGCATATAAGGGGTATCTCGGCCATACATCACCAATATGTGGTGGTGAATTGACCCAGCTCTACTCTTAGGCATGGTACATATCAGACTTAACAAGCGACTTATAGTTCACTTAGATCCTGACCTTAGTGAATAAATTGGTTGTTTTAATCAATGTGCTTGTTAACTTGTGACTCTGTTGTTAGTCCAATTTCTTAACTAAGCCCATCTCTTAATCTATGGTTCTGGTTCATGCATGAAGTTTGTCAAATCCATTAGGCCCATCTCAAAATCAATTCAGACTCCATTGACCTAGAATCTGCTTAGTTCGATTCAATCCAAGAATCTTAAGTCTGACTTAGATTCGACCTTTGAACCTTAAATCTGAATTAGTGCATTCAATTCAATTCAAGAACTTAAATTGAATAGGTTCAATTCAATTTCAACCCAAGAGCTGAATCTGAATTAGGTTGTTCAACTCAACTACGAAACTCAAAACTGAACTAGGTTCGATCATAGACTCAACCCTAGAACTTTGATCAAGCATGCCCATACAATTCAAGGTGGTCGTAGTCTAAGAGGTCTTAATTCTGAAATAGGCCATTTTAGGTTTGAATCTTTCTCGAGTCTAGCACCTTAAATCAGATTTAGGTCTAGCCCATAAGTCACTTTCTGGTTCAGTTCCTTAAGTCAGAACCTCAAGACTGAGTTAGTTTGTTCTTAAAGTTTTAAGTAGACCAATCTTTGTTTCTGGATTCTAAAGTGTAATTTTGATTTCAGCAAGATAGCAAAGACTCGCAACTCGTCTAGGGCCCAAAGAGGCAAGAAGTCAAAACAAATCCTACCTCCAAAAGCCCATGCTCTTGACTGCCCATCATCCACAAAAAGCCTAATCCTATACTCCTTGGCCAACTGGAAAACATCAAGCACCATTACCATCAAAGCCTCATGAGTCACCCAAGGCGTGGTCATCGATCTGCGCGCCTTCTCTAGATTGAGTCACAGAGTCCCAGTCCTAGCTATATGACCCTTTCAATTCCTGTCCCTTGAGTCTATGTAGTCTTTTGAAATAAGCCATGTATGTTCAAGTTTTTTTTCATCAATAAAAATGATTCATCTGTTTTGGCAATATTATTTTCTAATTCTATGCAAGTCTCAACACCATTGGCCCAATGGTTTAATCTAATGCTGATTCAATTATTTAATTGAACAATGCCCCAGAGAGACCTTTTCACTCCACAAATGACCCCTCCCTCATTCCTTTGTCACATCAAATCAAAAACCTTGCAACCTTTGAGCCACAAACACTATCAATTAGCCTATCTTCTTTCATCACCAACAATACTAACCTTTGGACCAAACGGTGCGTAGGAAAAGAACGTGCAAAAGCAAAAGAAAAAAGAGAAGAAAAAATGGGCAAAAAGCAAAAAAAAGCAAAATCAATTCAATACAAAGTTTTACAAATGCAAATCAAATTCAAAATTCAAATCAAAGGTTCAAAGCCAGATCAAATAAAAAGAAGAGTCTAAAAGCCACGCGCACCGTGGTCATTATAACTAAGCTTTTCAACTCAACCACAGCTCAACATTCACCAAAAAAGCCTCTCACACGCGGCATGTCCAAAATCATCAGAACTACGTTGGTCTGATCCCGTAAGGATACGTAGGAAGCCTCTTCGAGGTTCGACGCATCAGCATTACATTAAATCATTGGAGCCTTTGAGTTTTGACTTGCTAAGAATTGATTATGGTTTTGCCAGTTTAGAAACTCACATAGACTCATGTTTGACCAACATCATAGCACTCGCGTCTAGCCACATTTACCCATAGTACATTGACCCTTTTATTTTCGAACCATAGCCTATTCTTTGTCACCTTCAAGACTCATTGACTAATCCAAAGAAGTAAAGCCACCTGACCTTTGGTTAGTACATCTTGTTGGGGAACTATCCTACAAATCTATACCTTCCATATGTGACTCTAAGCCGCAAACCACGTTGTGTCTAAAAGTCTCGCTGGGGGGCCGTTGTCACATGGCTCCTCAATTTCCAGTTGGCGGGTTCTTGTCTCATAAGGCCATTCGTGTTAAGTCTTTGCTATCAAAGAATCCTGAAAAAATCACTTTTGGACCCTGTCGCGCCAAGTAAGTCCACAGTCTCGTCCAAATTCATCTTTCTCTAGTCACTCTTCAAATGACACCTTCAATTGGCACTCGGTACTAGATTAGACTCTAGTATCGTCCTTTCAGTGTCTAGAACAGACCTAGACAAGTCTTCAAAAGACACTCTCAAATCATGTCTAGAATCAAGACCTAGACAAGACTTTCAAATCATGTCTAGACCAGACCTAGACTGGACTCTTTCGAATTCAAAGGCTCCCAAATATGTCTAGAATCAGACTAGACGAGTCACTTTCAAATCATGTCTAGAACAGACCTAGACAAGACACTTTCAAACCATGTCAAACGCACTAGACAAGACTCCTTCAATGATCTCTCAGATCTCATGTCTGAACCAGACCTAGACAAGCCACTTTCAAAGACTCTCTCAAATCATGTTAAACCAGCATTAGACAAGCCACTTTCAATGACTCTCTCAAACCATGTTAAAACCAGACCTAGACAAGACTCCTTCAATGACTCTCTCAAACCATGTCTAGAATCAGAGACCTAGACAAAGACTCTTCAAATTCAAAAGACTCTCTCAAACATGTCTAAAACCAGACCTAGACAAGACTCTTCAATAGACTCTCTCAGAATCATGTCTAGATCAGACCTAGACAAGCTCTTTCAAATTCACTGAGCTTTCAAACTATGTTAGAATCAGACCTAGACAAGGCGCCAAATTCAAAGATCTTTCAAAACAAGACTCCTTCTTTCATCCAAGTCACAGTCAAGTCAACATTGCATGAAATTTCGCTAGACATAAAAACAACTATGTCGTCACAAGGATCCTTAATCCTGAATTAGGCTATCATTTCAAGTCATGCTCAGTTGTCGGAAAGCATGGACGCGCCTGCATTTCTCCCAGTGCAGCTGAACAGGGGAATGAACGCTCAAGGACTCAGACACATACAGCACATCAAACCGCATGGACACGGCTACAGGTAAAATAACTTGTTTTGAGGTACCGGCGAAAAAGGGTAACTCAGGGTCGCAGAACGTCTTGAGTTCTCTCCGTCCCGAATCGAATACTTTGACTTCGTCTTACGAAACTATCGTCTCTTCAGACTCAGTCAAAGTGGGGCTTCTGTAACACCTGAAAATGTGTCTCCCCAAATGAGTAATCCGTGATAAACATACCGCGTCTCGCTTTTTTCGACCAGAAAAGATGCTTTGAACTCACGAAAGTCGGAAATACGTGAGTCATACTCGGACTATTGAGCAAAGGTCACTTACAAGGCAAACATATTTCTTTCGGTTTTCTCGATAAACTCAAAGGTTTTCAAAGGTTTTCAAACAAGTCACGCTGGCGATTCTCGTGCTTTTTGATTTTCATCATGTCCGTCACATTTTTCTGAATCCGCAGTATTTTTAAATTATTTTCTGATTTTCTATGATTTTATTGAATTTGCAATGTTTAAATACGCAGAATACGCAGAAAATACGTGAATAATTAGAAAAATACTCCGAAATACGTGGAACCTCTAGAACATTCTAGAACTCCTTCTTGGATAACAAGGGTGTCTAGGTGCGTCGAATCAAGGAAATCAACGAAAAATCGGAGGAATCGAATATTTCGAGGTTTTTGAAAGAATATACGAAATCAGTGAGCGTATATCGCGACGCTGAGCGTCTATGACTCACAGGAGCGTATATACGCTCCACATGCTGCGTATATACGTCCATATACAATACGAATTGCCAAAGTTGAAAGCGTATATCGCTGAGAATGAGCGTAATACGCTCCTCACTGCGATATACGTCTCATTCCAGCGTATATACGCAGGGTTTGCCTCTCGTTTGCCTCGTGCCATAAATAATCCTTCCTTGCTCAGTCCACGACATCACTTCACAGCACAATACACGACCTTCATACCTTCACTTCGTATACACTTCACAACAGCTTGACAATCTATTCTCTCTCTCAAAACACTAAAACACATTCGTATTCGATTCAAAGCATCGATTCTATTGGAACAACAAGCAAATAAGGGTATAAATCTGAGATTACTCACCAAAAACCTTTCTTTCACTCTTTTCAATTCCATTTATCACTTTTAATTTGATTAACTATTATTTGAGTTTAATTCAATTAAAGCAATGTAGAAACTCACTTGTTCGTTTCATGTAAATGTAGGATTTATTCATATTTTCTTGTCTCCATGTTTTTGGCTTTCATTATTACATATTGTTATTGTCAATACTAAGCTTTGTTTGCTCAACTAGCAATTCAATCGAAAGCGACTCCTTGAGTTTTTTATTACAATTTGACTGTTTGCAGTGAAAAGTGAGGAGCACACATACATATTATTATGCCTTACTAACCTGTTTTCATGTTTATGTATATATATATCACACTTGTATATATTGCTTAAACCGAGATTTAATCGTTTGTCATTAAAGTCAATAAATGGACGACCGGTTTTTCTAAGCACTTATAACATGACATAATCAGTGATCGCTTGTCCTTGTAGAAGTCTTGGTTGTTTATAATAGCAACCCACTTAGTAATCAATGCACTCTCAAAGTCAAATCAATAGCTCTTTGAATTCAATGTTATGATTTATGGAACTACAATGAGACCGAGTAGAGGCCGCTACACTGCGGGGAATTGGTTATAGATCTATTCGTACCATGTCCCCGAACCCACGAACTTGTATCTGATTGGACGGGCCATTGATTTGCACCAATGTTTCGGGCTCCTGAATAACCTATATAGGCACGGTGGCATCCCTCAATTCGACGACACCCCAACGCATTCACATGCGGATTCCATGGCTCAACTCCATGACACTGAAGCTGAGGTCGCGCCCTTCTAAGCGGGGCGAAGCCCTACAATAAGGCAGAAGTAGAAAATCAGTTGACCGAAAGGTTAAAAGACTTAGGTCTGATAGGGTGGGGAGTATGGAACCACATTTCTAAAAGAACTTGTGAACAAAATGCATAGTTCATGAGGTTTCTGCTCCCCGCACCCAGAAAAAACGGAATGCAGAAAGGAAGAACAGGACCTTAAAAAATGATGAATCTATGTTAATCAGTTCAGGTTTGTTGATAACATTGGGGGGAAGCTATACTTCTGCTACTCATGTTTTGGAACAAAGTGCCTCACAAAAAGCTAACAAGCCCCATATGAGTTGTGGAAGATTTAGACCTAATTGAAATTCCTTAAAGGTGGGGCTTAGCTAAGTGCCATTACCTTCTTTAAGAGGAAACCATTGGACTAGGACATGATACTGTTTTCATTGTACGCAAGTAAGTGGCTTTACAGGTTTATGTCTTTGAGTGACAGGTCCCTCAGCGATCAAGAGATGTTGAGTTCTTTGAGAATGTTTCCCTCTAAGAAGGTTTCTCATGAGTGATAATCCTATTCCTTCTATTCTACTTCTGTTCTGCTTTTGCTTCTACTTCTTGCAGTACCTACTACTTCTAGTGGCAAGATGAGTTGTTCCATCTAGTAGGAGTAAAGACGTAGTAACTGAACTAGCTTGCCTGATTTTTACTACTTTCTTAACTGAAGTGAGAATGTAGATGAACTTGATGAGTTATTTGTTTAATTTGTTGTCTTTGATTGATGATGACCTAAGACTTATGAATAGTAACGAGCCTCTATTGATGCTATTTTTGGAAGGAAGCAGTAATAGTGAAATGATCCATTATGTCTAATCACACTTGGGAACTGGTTGACTACAAAAGGTAGTAAGCCATTAATCGTAAGTGATCTTTAAAAAGACGCAAAACTGATGGCTTGGTTGAAAGGTATAAGCAGCTGTGTTAAAGATTACAAAAATTTGGTGTGATTTCTTCTTATACTTACTCACCGTAACTAAGATTGCCACTATTGTACTTTGCTTGCTTTAGCATCACTTTTAAATTGATTTCATCAGATGATGTTAAAAAGCTTTCTTGAATGGCGACTTAGAGGAGGAGATTTACATGTTCAACCTCCAGTTTGTTGTTCCAGACAGACACAAGTAGTGTAAGTAAAGAAATCTCCTATGTCTGAAACAAGCTCCAAAATAGTGATGAAAAGTCATAAAACTATTCTTAGTTTTGGTTTTGTTGTGATCGTGTTGATGCTTGTGTGACTTAAAATGTTTGGCAATGATTGTGTCATAATATGTCTGCATCTTGATGACATGTCTATTTTGGTACACACATGAGACCATTGATGAGACTAAAACGTTTCTTTCCTCCAAATTTGAGATGAAGACCTAGGTAAGCAGATGTGATTTTGGTGTTAAAGTCACCAAAACAGGTAAGCTTTACTGTTGTCAACCTCACTATGGAAAAAGTGTAAAAAAGTTAAATGTTTTTGATGTTTGCTTGTAAAACTCCATATGATTTAGTATTCACTGAAAAACATGAATGGAAATAGTGTGTCTCAAGCTGAATATGCTAAAATAATTGGGAGTTTAATGTTTTTGATGAACTATACTCGGCCTGATATTGCATATGCTGTTAGTAGACTTAGTCGGTATACTCATAACCCTAGTAGGGATCATTGGGATGCGCTTAGGCGTGTWRTGAAATACCTAAAGGGAACCATTMATTGGGGTTTGCATTTTGTTGGTTATCCTACTGTCTTGGAAGGATATTGTGATGCAAACTGGGTTTCGGATAATGATGAGGTAAATTCTACTAGTGATTATGTGTTTACCTTGTGTGGTGCAGCAATATCATGGAAGTCTGCAAAGCAGACTTGCATAGCCRGGTCCACGATGGAGTCAGAGTTCATAGCTCTCGACTTGGCAGGGCAAGAGGCTGAGTGGCTAAGGAATCTCTTGGCAGATATTCCGTTGTGGGGGCAACTTGCRCCGCCTGTTTCTCTACATTGTGACTCACAGGCAGCAATTAGTGTTGCAAAGAACAGTGCGTACAATGGTAAGAAAAGGCACATACAAATCAGGCATGAATCAGTGAGATCCCTAATTACAAGTAGGGTTCTTACTATGGAATATGTGAGGTCAGAGAGGAATCTTGCAGATCCACTGACTAAAGGACTAAACAGAAGACTAGTCCTTGATACGTCGAGGGGAATGGGACTTAAGCCCGTTGGTMGAGAAATTCATAGTTGATACCCAATCTTGCTTTGCAAGGTTTGTGGACTAACGAAGCTGTGAATAGACTCATCTTTGTACATCTTCCCATTCCTATGACTTGTACATTTTTAAGGTTGAGCTTTTTGCTCTTAATMATTCCATAGCCCAGGATATGGGTGGTCCTATGAGAAGGACTTGATGGTTTCACCTACGTGAGTGTGAAGGTTTGGCCACCTTCTATGGAAGACTTGGGCAGTCTTTCTAGAGCACTCATGAGAGTCCAAAGATTTGTTGGCCATTGTTGTTGTTTGCGGAACTCGTAATATGTGATTAGGTAAGATGCGTGTTATTGAGATCTATTTCTTGGTCAAAAGCTTTCAAGATTCGTTCACCCTTTTGATAGAGAAATTGGTCAACTTTGCTATGTGTTGGTTCAATCGAAAGACACCAACACTTAAYTGTCAAGCCTATTTAAATGCTCAGATCAGTTTCTGTTCTCCTACCTTCGCATTTGTGGGGGATTGTTGGAAATGTAATAGGAAATGCAAAGGTAGTTTTTATGTTTTGTCCCACATAGAAAGAGTAGCAACATTTTCACTTGTTTTTATAGGAGAACATGCTTTGTATTGTTTGAGGCTTGGTGTGAGGGGTGGTATTGGGTAACCCCACGCGCGCGCCGCCGCRGCRGTCCAGCCCGGCTCGTGCTCGTGACACGTGCGCGGTGTGGTGTGGTGTGGCTTTTTACGACCAGGTTCATTCTTTTATTTTTGGACGGTTACACATTTAAACCTTGTAACCATTGTTGTTTAATTAGCTCCTTGATTCTCGCCCAACATTAATGCCAAAACCGTTGCTTTGTCTCTTCAATTTTCTGCCCGTTTTGGCTTCCACCCTCACGCTATAAATTTGGCTTCCCTTGGCCAGTCTCATAGTACACAGAAAAATTCCTAAACACATTGTTCTTCCTCTCTACTGATCTGAGCAATATTATTGAGTGCTAACTCTCCTTCTCGAGTGCACGAATTAGAGAGTGTTGTGCTAATCTTGGGGGGCAAACGCTGTGAGCCGATTGCACCTAATCGGGGCGAAATTTGCTTCTAAGACAGTGGTCTCCATACCACGATGCAGCGATTCCTTCATCTCAAATTTCGCTTATTTCTCTGAATATACAGCCCTTATTTCTTACAGTTCATGGGCTCAACATAAAAAAATATTCAATTAGAAAAAAAATCATGTAATTGGGTACATTTTCAAATTAACAATGGCGGTGAGTTATTATATTTTTTCAAATTTTCAATGTAATTTTTTCTTTTCAATTGCATCTCTCAACAAAGACATCAAATGATTAATGACATTGACATACAAATAGTAATATTAAAATACATAATAATTTAATGAATATTTAATTCAATATATATGATTTTCAAGATAATTTGCAATGATTAACTTTAATCAAATTAATTTGCAAGGTATAAGTTATTCAATGGAATAAATAATCAACGTAATTAATGTATTTTTATTTGATTTTTGTAAACTAATTAATGAAACTTTCTTTTTTTATTCATGGGAAAAAATTAGTCAATATACCTTTTTTTATGTTGCTTAACATGGAAAGTACAAAAAAGTAAAGAGAATTTATATTTTTTTAATTAAAGGAAATTTAGTTTTTTACATCATTAAGGGTGTTTTCGTCTTTTAATAGGGGGACACCATTGCTTCCCCTTGGCTTATATAATAGATGGAGATAAAATAAAAATGAACGCGTTGGCATAATGATGACAACTTAATGATAATCTAATGTGAACCAAGAAATTGATTTTTCAAAAATAAATTAAAGTGAAATTTTCTAACAAACACATACATGCAAAATTATAAAATTTGTAAACAATTTTTTGAAAAGTGAAAAAACCATAAAAGAAAATTATAAGTTGCAAACACAATAATAAAACATTAGAATTAGAGAAGAGAAGAAGAGAAACAGAATTGTTTTGTTAGTAGAAAAGTAGAATAAAGAAGCAAAGTATTTATATCCATCAAGGAACTGAAATTTTTATTAGAGTATTTTATATCAATTATCATAGTTATTTAGTAAGTTAGAGTTTATTTTGAGTCTTACTCATTGGTTTTTTAAGATATTTCCATATTTGCATATATTGCACCTCCTTGTTTAGATCAAAGTAAACGAGCGTTTTTATTCTTTCAAGGCAAATAAAACGTTTGATTTTTCGTATTCTTTTAATTTCCATTCTAATATTCAAGTGACCTAAACTAAATTCCATTAAAGATTGGATTTTATTGAAGTTCCTAAAAAAATCCACATCAAATTGGTGTGGCTGCACAATACTCTCCCAGGTTTAATATTCGAGCCTTGCTGTACTTTTTAGCTTGAAAATTTTCTGTTTTCTGAAGATGATGACCAAGTCTAAATTCGACACCCTCATGGAGGAGATACAAAAGATTCATATGTAAGTTAGTGAACACAAAAGGCAGACAAATTTGATAGGTAAGAGATTGCTTGCCATGTAGAAGGATCATAAATCTTTGGAGGAATCGCTTGACAGTGGCAACAACTATAAAAAATATCCTATTGTACGAAAGGAGGAGGATATAAAATAAACCTTCAAGGTTTTCCAAGGAGGAGGAGGAGGAATCGCTTCTTTATGGTTTGAGTGTTTACAGAATAAAAGAGAATCAGATGGTAAAGAACCTTTAGTTTCATGGCAAGAATTGAAAGCTAAGATGAAGTAAAAATTTGTTCCTAAAGGCTATAAAGAAAATTTGTATTTGAAACTTGATTCTTGGAGGAAAAACAACTTGAGTGTTGTTGCTTATATTGCTGAATTTGAGAGACTATCTCTTGCTTGTGACTGGAAACAACAAGCTTTTATTATAAATGAGGAACACCAAACTCGTTTTTTCGGGGCAAGCAAATTAGATGCAATGTTGTATTTGATGATCCCATTATGCTGATTAGAAGAGCCATGTTATCGTTGTCATGTCACGATAAGGAAGATGTCCAAAGAACTAACTTGTTTCACTCCATTTGAATTGTTTGGTAAACAACAATCCTTGTTCTTTTATTATAGTTTTTTGGGAAATTCCATTTGGTACCATTGTGGTTTGCTCAATTCCATCTGGTACCATGGTTTGTTTTTTATTCCAAAATCTACCATTAAACTTATACACTAATTGATTTTGTAACATCTCTAAGATTTTGCTGTTAATCTCTGTTAACTTCAGTTTCAAATTATTGATTTTCAATTCTAGGGAATTCTTGCAAACTTAGCAGAAGCCTTCACCTTCGTGTCCCTCTCTCACTTCTCCCATACCAAACTTCCACTCCTTAAATTCGTCATCGCACAGACTATAAAGCTCCACCAATCACGGTAGTCACCGGCATCTCACTCGCCGCTACAATTATCAGTTCGCAATTTTCAATTATAGTTAAAGGTGAAAAATTCTCAATTTGTCAATTGCAAATTGCAAACTTGTTGTTTCGAGCTCAAATTACATCTTTTTTAGTGCTTTCATTTGAATTGTTCATTGCCAAATTTTGTATTTTTGGTTTCTGTAGAAGAGTAATTGTATTGTGTTTCGTCCTTTTTTTTAAAAAAAAACTTCAATTTAATTGGTTGTCTTGTTGTGATTCAATTTGTCATGCATCAAAGCAGTATTAGCATCAATTTGTATACTTTCTTACTAATTTGATGAACCAAATTATGACATCATTTCTGACTCTGCGCCATGAGAAGACAGAGGCGGTGGAGGAGCACCAGCTGCGCCGCGAATAGAGATCCACCGAATTGGTTGTCGTTGGAGACGTTGCCTTCCTCGGTGATGGAAGATAAACGCGATGACGAATAGACACAAGTGTTGATAGAGTGGTGTTATGAAACTAAGAAGCAGGTTGTGGTTGTTGTTGGTTAGAGGAGGAGGATGAGTTTGAGGTAAAGCATGATTCTAACAGATAGCTAACAACAAAAACATAGAAATGCTATAGTATGAATTTGTGTGGAATTTTAATGGTAGATTTTGGAATATAAAAAAAAGGATGGTACAAAATGGAATTGACCAAACCACAATGGTATCAAATGGAATTTCCCTAGTTTTTTTTGAGGGATGTTAATAGAGGTTAATTTTTTAAAATCTCATCTAGAAAATCAAATATTGTATTTGTGAGATTTTAATTAATGAAATAATTAATTTTTAAAACTAGAATTATACTCAATTTTACATCAACTTATTATAAAAGAAAAAAATGAAAGAGTAAAAAATATTGTATATCTAAATATAAATTTAGTGGTACAAGTATAAATGTATGAACACTAGCCTACATAAGTCATATAAAAACTTGTATGCCCCTTCAATTTTTTATTATTTTAAAATAATTATAGCAGGGCTCGATTTTGTTAGTTCGCCCCGGGCCTCATGAGTCTTAGGGACGACCCTGCCACCCACATTGCACAAATTTGTCTACCACTATCATTGCACAAATTCGCACAAATACTTCATCCGATCCTCCACCGCCATACAATTTCGCACAAATTCACCACCCAGGCCACCACCGCACAAATTCGTTGGGTGACGGATCGAGTGTCATGGGTTTGAGGTCACGGGTTAGACATCGTTAGGTTGTTGGTTGTGGGGTTGTAATGTTAGGTGTGGTCAAGAGTGGGTCAAAGGTGGTGGGTTATCATGGCTGGTGATGGCGGTGGTAGTTAATCGTGTTTGGTAGTGGTGGTGGTTGATTAAGGCTGCTGGTGGTTGATTAAGGCTACTGGCAGTGGTGGTGGTTCATGTTTGGTGTGAAGGAGAGAAGAGGTAAGGGTGAATAGTGGAATAGTTGATTATAAGAGTTAAAACAGAAAAAAGGAGAAAAAATTAACCTGCTTAACAGGTTATAGGTTAAAAGGATCGTTTTGTGATCGAAAGATGGGGCTACAAGTTGACATTATTCTGAGATTAAATTGAATAACTATTATTATAAGCGGACGATCAAAAATACGACTTATTAAATTTCGTTTTTCCTATAACTAACTTAAATGTCTATTTTTGCACATGAGTATTGTATTCAAATTAACAAATTGATTGATTACATTTTGAACGTGGTTGAAAGGTAAATTGAGAGAATATTTTACATTAAGGAGCACATAAAAAGAGAATAAATAAATAAATAAATAAATAAAATGACACATATAACTATATTGTTAAACAAATGTTACTCCCTTGACTTCAAATTCATTGCATCCAAAAATATCCATCTTCGAATTCATTCCCTCCAAACCCAATTTTTAAATCACAAATAAACCTATAAATCCGCCACTACTACCATGACTCCCTAGCCAACAACTTAACAAAAAATTGATTCAACTCATCAAATAAATTTACCACAGAAAATGAGAAATGTATGAAACAATTGCTCAAGCAACAAACAAATTAAAGAACAAACATATAATAACACAATTGCTAAAGTAGCGATCAAATAAAATTCATTATGTCTTGGTTCAATAACATTTGGAAACTTGGTGGATTTCATATTATTTTGGGCTTAAAGGGTGGCTTCTGACGCTGCAATTCTCCAACGAACGGGTGTTGTTCTGGTATGGTGTATTTTGTCGATTCGGGGCTCTGATAAGATACATTCGTCATAGCATAGATAACAAGATGCGGCTCACTCGAGAGACCTAGTAAGGGTATCCCGAGTGATAACTAAGTTGTTAACAACATTTGGAAATAAAAGAAAGAAAAAACTG
Organism: Bassia scoparia; assembly: GCA_008642245.1. Lineage (NCBI taxonomy): Eukaryota > Viridiplantae > Streptophyta > Magnoliopsida > Caryophyllales > Amaranthaceae > Bassia > Bassia scoparia. The sequence goes on along the minus strand of SNQN01003386.1, from coordinate 17,798 downwards.
CTAAGTCTTGATCCTCAAATATAGTGCTTGCGGAGGTTGTCAGCGTTCCAGGGTCAAGGTAGTGCCTTGCCTTTGGTGTCCTCGAGCCTGTAGGTTCCAAGCCTCATCATTTCAGTGACCTTGTAAGGGCCTTCCCAGTTTGGGCTGAACTTGCTGAGTAGGTTCTTACTGCCACTGGCTTTGAATGTCCACAATATCCAATCTCCGACTTGTATTTCTCGAGTCTTAACCCTTTGATTGAAATACCTGGTGATCTTCTACTTGTAGGTAATGGATTTGAGCAACGCATTACCTTGGGTCTTGCCCAACAAATCAAGGCTGGCTTTCTTGGATTCTTCATTCATCATATTGTGATCGTAGAAAGTTAACCGAGGGGAAGGGATCTCAACCTCGACTTGGAGAACAACGTCACATAGACCGAGGAGAATGGAGTATGCCCAATGGCTTCCTTCGGCGTTGTCCTAGCCGACCATAGCACTCCTGGTAACTCATCGACCCATGTTCCTTTGGCACCCTCGAGTTTCGTATTAATGTCTCGAAGGATGACCTTAATTGCAGCCTCGACTTGGTCGTTGGTCTGAGGCCTGCCAACTGAGGTTGCTATTATGTTGATACCAAACCTGGCACAATATTTTTTAGTTGATTCACTTACTACAACAAAAGTCAACTTAATGAACATAAGTTTCTAGTTTCTCCATCCTAAAATGTGTAATCCAAGCAACACATTTATACCCTTTAACGTTAAATTGTTCCTTTTTGTGCACCAAAATTCAAATAACACAAGAATAAATTATGGGATAATTTTGCAACCCAATTAGCCCAAATTTGATGCAATTTTCTCCAACCTTAGAAAATCACTTTAATGTGAAAATTTTGAAGCCTTTTTTTTTTTTTTTTAAAAAAAAGTGTCCTGAAATAAAGGGTTTTTTGGTGCTTTATTTTCTCGTCATTGTTGAAAGTTTTGAAGTACGATATTGATTATTTTGCATTTGTTGAAGAAGAAGTGTGAGAATAGTCAGTTTCAACAAAAGGGATAAGACGGACACGGATTAAGCGAAGACCTAACAAAAAGTGGCACCATATATGATTGTATTTTACCCATTAGTATGACAGAGATTAGTGTTTTTAGTGTTTAGTAAAAGCTTCATCGTATTCTCAAGGATATGTTATCTATATTTTTAAACAAACTAGTATTTAGCTGCTAGAGCTGCAAACGAGTCGAGCCGAGCCCAGTATTTGCCTGTTCGAGCTGAGCGTCATAAAATTAGAAGTTGTTCGAGCATGGTCGAGCTCGAACGAGCCTTTTCATTTACTTGTTCGAGCTTGAATCTTTTAGCTTTATGCTTACTCGAGCTTGGCTTGAGCTTGATCATTTAGATTTCGAGCTCGAGCTCAATTGTAAACGAATTATAAACAAGCTTTTATAAATGAACGAGCTTTACTAATTTTCCAACAATTATTCATAAAAATTAATAAATTTGCAAATATTATTAYTCATTCTTAATAATAAAGTCAACTTATTATTGTAATAATTGAATATGAAAATCTAATTATTACAATAATTTCCTTCATGCTAGTAATGAAAAATTGTTTAAATATGGAAAGAAAAAAAAATCTTTTGGCAGAGAATATTTCAAATTTTCAATATTGACTAATGATATGATACATTGATAGAATACTTTATTTAAGATAAAAATGTCTTTATTTTAACTTTTGATTTTAAAACTATGATTTTGGGTTTATTACAAACGAGCTTTTTCCAAGTATCAAACGAGTCGAGCACTGAACGAGCTTTTAATGAGGTATAAACAAGCTGTTCACGAACCCTAACGAGTCGAACACATAGGTGATTGAGCTTTGCTCATTTTGTAATCGAGCTTTGGATTTTTGATCGAGCGTGTTTATTTGTTCCACAAAAGAGCTTTGACCGAGCTTTGATCGAGTTTGTTCACAAATAGTTCGCGAACAAAGTGGCTCATTCGCACCTCTACTAGCCGCAAAGCATGGGTAATTCGTGTTTTTTTAAATTTAAATTATATAATTATTACAACATAACATTCAAGAGTTACAAATTAAGTTTCGAAAACAAATGTATGAACATAAATATCTAATAATTTAAGTAGAAATCTTCATTACAAGATTGAAATTTGAATAATAAGTTGTGACTAATTAGACTTTGTATTTTTTTTGAAAGTGACTTTGTATTTAATTCATACTAATATTACAATCTTAATTTTTGATAAATTGTTGTATAAGTTTTTGTAAATATTGGTTTGATTTTTTTGTTGATTTACTTATTTTTATTCAGTTGTTTGTCCTTGTTTGGTTGGTTTTGATGTTTTTTCAATATGTAGTCCTTGATCATTGTATTTTGAATCGAGGGTCAAGATTTATTTCAGGAAAAAAGTAAATATGCAAATTTTTGTATATAAATGTGCATGAATTTTCTTGTGAATGTGCAAACCCCCAAAAAAAATATGCACATTTACTATTAAATTTATGCACATTTTGACCGTTCATCTAAAAAATAAACGACCAAGATTGCTTCTCACACTTCTCATTTTATGGATTCTTCTCATTGGATCCTAACCCTATATATATATATATATACATATACATATATATATATATATATACATATATAGATATATATATAAATATATATATATATAATATATATATTATATTATATATATATATACATATATATATATATATATATTTGCGACTGTCAATTCGATCTCCTCCAAACCATTTTTGTTTTATTTTTTACTTACGACTATACCATTTGTTTTTCACGAATGAGAAGTGATAAAAACAGAAGTTTAACGCGGTTATTCGCATATGTCATATGGTGTATTGTTGAAATTATTTAGTGTATTTGTGTTTTATATCAGTTTGTTTGATTAATTATATGGTTAAGGTGTTTTAATTAAAAAAAGGTGTTGAATTTGCCTTATTATTTAATATGCAAAAATACAAGGATTTTGCTTTGTTTAATTCCAATTTATTCAGCAGCTCTACTGCAGTTTATTAAAAAACTGTGGTACTAGTGCAGTATGTACTGCATGCATGCACTAATTTTGATTTGTACGGTAAACATGCATGAAACAATTATTCCTTGTTTCAATTGTGGTTATACCACTAGTGGAAAAAAGCTATTTGTAACGGAAAAAAAGACCTATTTGTAGACGGACATGTCGTACAATTGCAGCGTTACAAATAACCATATTATTGTGTAACGGACAGAAGTGGGTTGGCTGACAAAATTCCATTATTTGTAACGGACACAAGTAAATGTTTTGTTACAAATATGTTCGTTACAAATAACCTATATTTTGTAACAAACATTTTATTGTCCTTACAAAATGATACTTTTTTAAAAAAAAATTGGCTTTTTGTGATATGATCCTATATATATATATATATATATATATAATATATAATATATATATATATTATAAATATATATATATAATATAATAGTTATAATATTATAATATATTATATATATATATTATATATATATAATATATATATATATATATATTCCTCCGTATCGATAAAAACCAACAAAGCCGATGTTGCGATCTCTAGGCAAAACTTTCTAAGTAGCATCAAAGGCTTTTTTAAGAATTATAATATAATGATGGGTAAAGAACAACCACCACATCACCACCACCAGACCAACCACAAACCAACACCACCAACTGAATCCTAACAAAAACCACCACTGCCGATTGTACCTGACAGTAACCACCCCACCACCAACCCCATCGCAGCGAACCAGAACAAGCGAACGACGACCCCAATCGAACCTTCATCCACCCGTTGAACCACCTGTGTGTCACAACCACTCGCAACCTCCCTACGACCCCAGTCGAACCTTCAACGACCAATCGACCTGTGTCATCCAATACAAAACCACTGGCGATTGTTAGGTCGCGAATTTGGGGAAGAAAGACCTCGATGGCGCAGACAATGCTTACGCGAACCACCTGGGCTCGACCACCCACGATTAGGGTTCCGAATCATCCTAATCAAACCACATGGGGTTTGACACACGATAAGGTTCGAAGCAACCCGATTAAGGTCGACGGTTCCCAATCTTCTCGATTGGGTGTGGCGACGTCGGACCGGTTCGACTGGGTTTTAGGGAGGTGTTAGCACATGGCGGCGATTCGAATGGGTTTGTAGGGAAGGGTGTACGACATGGCGGTTCGACTGGGTTTGTAGGAGGTGTGGTCATGAAATAACTGTGGTGTGGTGTGGTGCGGTGTGTTAAGGGACGGGTTGGTGATTCCTTGTGAGATTAGTTATGTTTAAGTTTTTAATTAATTTAGATTGTAGGTGATAATGTTGATTAGTGTAGTTTAATTATTTTTAAATATTTAGTAAGGTAAAATAGACATTTCATAGCTAAAACTTACTAAATATGAAAAAAAGTTTGTTGCGTTTATTGTGATATTTCTAAAATGAATTTGTTGCGTTTTGGCGATACAGAGAAGTATATATATATATATTATATATAATATATATATATATATATATTATATTATATATATATATATTATATATATTATAGAGTCAGTCCAGTGAAAACATATTTTATGAAGGAAAACCAAAATAAGTGGATACTTTACATTATAAGGTACATATAAGTTATAAGGGGTACACAAGACTTTGACTACTGTTAAATGAACATACACGCGTACCCTTAATACTCAATGTACCTCCAAATTGAATTACAAAGTATTATCATAGATTAAATCGTGACTGTCCATCTTGAAATCCTACGGTCAGATTAAAAGTTTTTATTTTACCTAAGGTTTGTGTTTTCACATGATCCTATTCCTATATATATATATTATATATTATATATAATATATATATATATATTATATAATAATTTATATAATATATAAAATATTATATATATTATTATATATATATATATATATATAATATATATATATATATTATATATATATATATATACTGTAGTATTCACTACGAACTACCTGCCAACACACATATATTTGCCAACCCAAAATATCAACATCCACTTTGCGCTTTCAATACAAAGAAAATCATATTTATACAAAAAAATTTGCCATAATCTCCCCTAAAAATGAAAAAATCATACTAAAATCTCGATTTCCCTGTAACAAACAAAAAAATCAGCTATCCCACAATGATTTATATATACATCTGAATTAGATTCAAGTATCCATAGGAAGATATGTGTAAGGCGACAAAAGATTCATTTTATAATACAAAATATGGATACCAATTAGCATTCTAATAATATTATAATCATTTCAATAATATTGTTGTCCTAAAGAACTTTGCCTAATTTTCTCGAACCTGATTGATTTCATTTTCATTGTAGCTTGACGGTCTTCCAATGTAGTCCTAATGACAAATAAAATAAATTAAATAAGTTAATGAGAAGGTTGCAAAAAAATATAGTAATTAATATGAAACTAAAATATGCACAACAAGTTCAAAACTAATGACAAGCAAATTCCACATGATACCATTGTAAATTGGACAAGACTCTATATAGTACCACATTTTTAACTATCTTCCACATTCAATACTACAAAAAGAGTTTATCGGTATAGTATTGGTGCTCGTTTATTTAAAACTTAGGCAAAATGTACGGTATCCTATTACATGGTCATTATTTGCCATTTTATGGGTTTTTGCGCCTAACTTATAAAATTTCAACCTATTACATGGTTTTAAAGCTCGATCCTCTCTTAAAACATTTAGTTAAGCTTCTTAGAACTTGGTTGCACTCGTTTAGACATACCTACGTCATTTTAGTGTGTGAAATGACCATTTTTGGTCATTTTATGGGTTTTTGCGCCTAACTAGTAAAATTTCTGCCTATTACATGGTTTTAAAGCTCTATCATGTCTTAAAACATTTAATTAAGCTTCTTAGGGCTTGGTTGCACTCGTTTAGACATACTTACGTCATTTTAGGGTGTAATATAGCCATTTTTGGCCATTTTATGGGTTTTCACGCCTAACTTATAAAATTTCTACCTATTAAATGGTTTTAAAGCTCGATCATGTCCTAAAACATTTATTTAAGCTTCTTAGGCTTGGATTGGTTTGCACTCGTTTAGACATACCACGTCATTTTAGTGTGTAGAATGGCCATTTTTGGCCCATTTTATGGGTTTTTGCGCTACTTATAAAATTACCTACCATTATACATGGTTTTAAAGTCGATCATTGTCCTAACATTTATTTAGTTTTTAGGGCTTGTGCACTCTTTCAGACTCCGACTCATTTTAGGTAGGGGATGAAGATGGTCGATTTTGCTATTTTATGGAGTTTTTCGCCCTAACTTATTAATTTTTTTTATTATTACAATGTTTTAATCTCACTCTCGTCTAGAACACTTATTTGTTCACTTGGTTGCACTCATTTAGACAAACCTACTCATTTAGTGTTGAAATGCCATTTTTTTTGTCATTTTTAGAGTTTATTGGTTTCGTGCCTAACTTATAAAATTTCCACCTATTAATGGTTTTAAAGCTCTATCATGTTAAAACATTATTAAGCTTTTAGGGCTTGGTTGCACTCGTTAGCATGCCTACGTCATTTTAGGGTGTAATATAGATTTTTGGCCATTTTAATGGTTTTCGTGCTAACTTATAAATTTCTACTATTACATGGTTTTAACTCGCTCAGTCCTAAAACATATATTTAAGAATCTAGGGGTTGTGCACTCGTTTGTAGTAGCATACCGATCATTTTAGGGTGGTGAAATGGTCTTTTTTGTTGGCCATTTTATGGTTTTCGCGCCTAACTTAAATAATTTTTTACTATTACAATGGTTTTAAGTCTATCATTCCTAAACACTTAGGTAACTTTCTAAGCTTGGTTGCAACTCGTTTAGACAATCTAATCATTTCTATGTGTGTGAAATGCCATTTTAACCATGTGTGAATAACCAGGTGTTGAACAACAATATAGTTAGGAATAATCCGACTCATTTAACCAATTAAAACCAATACAAGTACGTCAGAAATCGTTGATTACATGCTATAGTCGTTGCCACTGTATCGGATTCAGAACACTCAACAGTCCTACCAACACGTAAGCTTTATACAGTTCTTTAATTAATTTGTAGCTAAATGTGGGTTGAAACTATCAGACTTCAAGAATTTGCTAAATAAGTACGTATGATGTAAACATATACTACAGAAATAATGCAAGAATTGCTAGATTAAGTACATATAATTTAGTATAATCTAAAAATAACGTTACTGCTCTTCACCAATAAAGTAGACTGAAAGAAAATGGACACTGATGGCCAAATACAGTCATGTTATTTGGATATATGAGTGACCAAAACAAATTTGAAAGTGATAACATGTTTCAAACTTACACATGATATAAATTTGTTTTTTCGTGAATCAGGCTCTTCTGTGCATCCAAAAAAGCACATTGACAAGTCTCGATATATAGAATAAACATAGAAAAATATGTCTGCAGAGGCGATGGAATGTACAAACCGTTTATGAGTTGCTCCTTGCTGCTTTCAGTCTTCTGGGGCCTGTTCGGTTGGTCCTGCATATTGAGCATTGTCTTTAAATGATGATTTTGACTTGGACATTCAGGAATCATTACAAGAGAGATGTATAAAGCATAGCATAGAAAGCCCGTGATATTGCCATGACAAGAAGATGCACAACCTAGTCTTTGGCATCAAAGTGAATCATATTGGTTAGATGAGAGAATAGAGATTGAAGATTATCGTCACATGGATACAGAGAAACATTCTTAATTTAAGATGAAAGGAAGAAGGTAAAAAAAAGCCAAACACTAATATATTAAAATGAGGTAGCATGCCTTGCATTCTAACTGCAATGCTATTACTTAACTAAAATGGCAGCAATTGATAAATAAGAAACATTATATAAGCATGCTCATTCATTCTCCGAAATGAAGAAGCATCACCTATCAAGCAGAATCTTTCACTCCACTGTCAAAGCTTCATCTCGTAAGGAACTGTGTTTCAATCTCTCTGCTTGCTTCGTGTTCACCATCTGGTTGCGTGTTATAAAATTCAAATTTATTAGAGCACATTCACATTATAACGGTTAACATGCAGGAACAGATATGATTTGTCGATAAAGTATAAACCCAGTTATTGTACCATATTCTTCTTCACTCACTGAATATTTACTTTTAAGGTTTGCAGACACAAAGGCATTTTTTTGCCTTGAGTACAAACCATAGAGAAGCGCAATGAGGACGAAAATTCATTCACTTTCAACTCGATCAAAAAGAAAGTTTAAACAGCATTACTCTTGTATAGAGAATCTACTTCATC
>SNQN01003385.1:0-61835 GCA_008642245.1 Bassia scoparia | reverse complement strand
CTACCATCCTGGCTCTCTTCAACAACAGGCCTCGAGACCACAGGACATTTCTTTCCAATTGGATATGACTTTATGAGCAGAGCCTTTGAAGACTATGCAAGAACGTGCACTAATGCTCCTTTGGATCCACTCCAGACTTCAGATGATAAGAAATCTAGGAATTGGAATCCCCAATGCTATTGCAAATTCCAACAAGGAAGGGTCCACCACTGAGAACTGCATCGTCTGAAGCACCAGGATTACAGAACATGGTTGAAGATGGTCGCCTTCCCAGTTTCTCCAGCGGCGAAGGTTAAGATCAACATCTCAAACAACCCACTTGCGTAACCATGGTCACCCAAGGCGTGGGTTAATGATCCATAGCGGCCCTTCTTAGATGAAGTCATCGAGTCCCGTCCTAGCATATGTTACCTTTCAATTCGTTGTCTCTTTGCGTCTATGTAGTCTTTTGAAATAAGCCATGTATGTTTCAAATTTTCTTTCATAATAAATGATTCCTATTGGCAATATTATCTTTCAAATTCTATGCACTAGTCTCAACACTACATTGGCCACAATTGGTTTATCTATGCTGATTCAAATTATTTCTTTGAACAATCCCAGAGAGGCCTTCTTTCACAGCTCCACAATACCTCCCTTTGTCATCAATCAAACCCTTGCAACCTTTTGAGCCCAAACGACTATCATTAGCCTATTTCCTTCGTCATACCCACATCTACCTAACAACGGGCGTAGGAAAAGGACACGTGCAAAATGAAGAAAAGAAAAAAGAATAAACATGGCAAAAAGAACAAGCAACAATCAAAAGTTCATACAACAGTTTCACATGCAAATCATTTTCAAAATCCAATCAAGTTCAAAGGCCAAAATAAAAAGCAAAGAAGTTAAAAAGCACCACTGCGCACCGTGGGTAACTTGCAGTAACATCAAGCCTTTTTTAACCCTCAAACCACCAGCTCACATTACAACCACAAAAGCCCTCTACACGAGGCATTGTCCAACAAGTCATCAACAGAAACTAGTTGGTCTGATTTCCGTTAGGATACGTAGGAGCCTCTTCTCGAGTAATCGGAACCGTTTCCAGCATTAACATTAATCATTTGCTGAGCCTTTGACAAGTGCTATTGACTTCAAGAATTCGATTTGGTCTTTGCAATTTAGAACCTGACATAACTCATGTAACCAACCATCTTAGCAACCCTTCGATCTACACATCTTTGATCCCCTAGTCGACAATTTGAACCTTTTTACTTTCTGACCATGCCTCTTTATTAGGTTCACCTTCAAGGAACTCATTGACTCATTCCCAAGAAGTAAAGCCACCGACCTTTGGTCAGACATCTTGTTGGGGAATCATCCCCACAATCTATCTCCTTCTCTATGTTACTCTACGAGCCATAAAGCCACATTGTCATCAGACTCCGCTGGGGCTCTTGTCATCATGGCTCCTTCAATTTCCAGATTGGGGCTTCATTGTCTCTAAGGCCCCTTATTACGTGTTCTAGTCTTTTGCTATCAGAAGGAGAAGATCTGCAAAAAGTCACTTTTGGACCCTGTCTTTTTCAATTCAAAGTCACTTGTCTCAAGTCACGTCCAAATGTTACCTTTCTCTAAGTCACTCTTCAAATGACACTCTTCAATTGGCATTGGTACATAGGATAAGACTCTAGTATCGTCTGTCAAATATGTCTAGAATCATGACTAGAAAGTCACCTTTCAAATCATGTTCTGTCAACTAAGACAAAGTCACTTCACTCAATGTCTAGAATCAGACCTAGACAAGTCACTTTGCAATATGTCTGAATCACGACCTAGACAGACACTTTCAACCATGTCTAGAATTCAGACCTAGACAAGCCACATCTCAATTCATGTCTAGAACCAGACCTAGACTGGACTCCTTCAATTCACAGACACTCTCAGATGACATGCTCTAGAACCAGACTAGACACAGATCCTCAATGATCTCTCAAAATCATGTCTTGAACGACCTAGACAAGGACTTCCTTTCAAAGACTCTCTAAATCATGTCTTGAACCAGACCTAACAAGCACTCTTCAAAGAATCTCTATCAGTCGAGGAATCAGGACCTAGACCAAGCACCTTTCAATGCCATTCTCAAACCCATGTCTAAAACCAGACCTAGACAAATCCTTCAATGACTCTCTAAACCATGTTAACCGACCTAGACAAGACATCCTTTCAATGATCTCTAACATGTTCCTTGAACCAGACCTATAGACAATGCCACTTTCAAAGACCTTCTCAAACATGTCATAAGAACAAGACCATAGACAAGACTCCTCAATGACTCTTCCGAATCATGTCTGAAATCAGACTAGACAAAAGCCTTTCAATTCAAATGACTTCTTATCAAACTTATGTCTAAACCAGACCTAGAACGGCCTTCCAAATTCAAGATCTTTCCAAACCACAATGACTCTTGCCCTCTCCTAATCTCAATGACCAAGTTACAAGTCAAACATTGATGCAATTTCAATTAGACATAAAACAGACCGTATTCGTCACCAAGTAGTCCTTAAGTTCCTGAATTAGGGCTATATTTTCAGCCAATGCTCATTTCTTCGGAAGCAATGGGACACCACCTGCATTTTCTCCAGTCCGGAGTGAAGGTGGAATGAACGCTCAAGGAATTCAGACACATACACACACCAAACCGCATGCACGTACAGGTAAAACTAACCTTGTTTGCACGAGTACCGGCGAAAAAGGGTAACTCAGGGTCCAGAAGTCTTGAGTTGCTCTCCGTCGATCGAAGTACTTTGACTTCGATCTACGAAACTATCGTCTCTTCAGACTCAGCAAGTGGGGGTTCTGCTAGACACGCATGAAAAATGTGTCTCCCCAAATGAGTAATCGTGATGACATATACCGTCTTCGCGTTTGTTGATCTCGAAAAGATGCTTTGAACTCACGAAAGTTGAATACGTAAGGTCGCCTCGATTATTAGCAAAGGTCACATACAAGGCAAACTGGTTGTTCTTCGGTTTTCTCGATTAAAACTCCAAAGGTTTTCAAGTTCTTCAACGAGTATCCCTTTTGGCGATTCTTCGTGCTTCTTTGATTTCATCGTGATGGTCACATTTTCTGAATCCGCCAATATTTTTAAATTATTCTTCTGATTTTTCTATGATGTTCTATGATGATTTATGCAATCTTTAAATACGCAGAACGCAGAAAATCAGTGAATAATTAGAAAATAACTGGAAATACGCTGGAACCTTCTAGACATTCTAAAATCCTTGCGTTGAGAGCAGGTGTCTAGGCTGCGATCGAATCAGCGATCACGAATTAAAAGGGAGGAATCAAACATATCGAGTTTTTTGGGAAAAAATATAACACCATTGAGGGTAATATACGCATGAAATGGAGCTATATACGCTCGCTCATGAGCGTATATACGCTCCATTTTGAGCGTATATACGCTCAACAATACACCGAGTTTTTGCCACAAAAAAACAAGGAAAGGTGGAGCGTATATACGCTGACATGAGCGTATATACGTAGATGAGCGTTATACGCTCCTCACCTGAGTATATCGATCATCTCCAGCGATATATACGCAGGTTCCTGCCATCGTTTTGCCTTCTGCCTTAATACTCCCTGGCCTTGCTCACGTCGAGACACGACTATCATCACGCACAACTTCACGACTCTCTCACCTTCACTGACCACGATTTTCAATACCTTCACACCCAGTCACAAAGACCATCTAGACACTTCAAAACACTCAACAACACAATTCTTTTGCAAATTCACAGCATCATTCTGTTGTCGAATAACAAAGCGAAATAGGGTATAAATCTGAGATTACTCACCCAAACCTTCTTTCCTCTTTTTAAATTCTTGTGCACTTTTTAATTAGATTAGCATTATTGAGTTTTATGTCAATTAAAGCAATGTAGAACTCACCTCTTAATCGTTCATGTAAATATGTAGTTTTTCTTATATTTTCATTTATTCCATGGTTTTTCTTGTTTTCATTAATATATTTTCATATTTCTTATTTCATCTAACGCGTTGTTTGTCCTCAATTAGCAATTCAATCGAAAGGCGATTCCTTCTTGAGTTTTTATGTCATACAATTCGGATTGTTTGCAGTGACAAGGTGAGAGAGGACATACATTAACATATTAGCCTTAACTAACCTTTGTTTTTCATGTCTCATGGTATATTATTCAATCACTTGTATATATTTGCTTAAAAAGACCGGAATTAATCTTTGTCACATTAAAGTCAGATAATCATGGCACCAGGGTTTCCTAAGCACTTATTACATTGACTAACAATCAAGTACGCCTTGTCCATTATAGAATATTGCTCGATAATAATAAGCAACTCACCCTAGTAATTAGATGTGTTTTCAAGCAAATCGATGGCTCTTTGAATTCAATATGTATATGAATTTATGGAACCTACAATAAGACCGAGTAGGAGGCGCTACATCGGGAGGAATTGGCGTTACAGATCTGAATCTCGATACCATTGTCCCGAACCCGACTGTTATTGATTGACGTGGGCCATTAATTTAGGCACCAAATGTTTCGACGCGTCCGTGAATACCTATATAGGCACTGGTGAGCCGATTCCCCTCAACTTCGCGACACACCCCACGAATTCACCATCGGAGTCCATGGCTCAACTCCAATGACACTGGAACTGACGGTCACGCCTTGCCTAGGCGGGCGTAAGCCATCAGGCCCCTCAGGGGTATGTCATCGTCGGGATAATTGTAAGGTGAGGCAGCGTGTTGGTTATGAATTACCAACCTTCTCTGGGGTTTCTCACTCGACACATTGATTCTCAGTGAGACTATAGGAGAGCTTCACAGGTGACTCTTTGAGTACGATCAATTGACCAACGTTCAATTCGGCTTTGTGCTTCTACAGTCGCTGATGTGGAGTTCTCTATTTGCGATGGGATATTGAAATAGTAGTGTATCAGCTGCCGGAGTGGTGTTAGGACACGCCCTCCTCGTGAGTAATGCACATCGTACTGGGTGCCTTGAATATCTTGGTCCTGAAATTCTTCTTGATTTCTCAGTCATTGCTGAATAGGTCGCACGCTTCGTATAGTCTGCATCGTCACTGTCCATAAAGCCATTAACAGAGGTCATTCGGAAAGTAGGGTGACATTGGCAGCTTGACCCACTGAAGTGAGGATGCAGTAGGGTCAAACGTGTTTTCATTCCATACAACAAATACTGAGAGTAGTAAGTGGGCTTGGATGTGATGTTCGCGTTTTTGCACCTGGCGGAAGTGGGAAGCTTCCATCATTCTACCATGTCTTTGGATGGCATCCTTTAGCTTAAAACATCCTCAGTTGTGTGCCTCTGCCTTGATGGTACTCTGCAATAGGCCGTCTCTGGATTCAATTCCTACTCTTTTATCTCTGAGATTCTGGAGTGGGAAATCCAGATAGGTGTAATCTTCCCTTTGCTTCGAAGATGGCTCAAGAGTGCATTGATTGTAAGTCTTGCCCAATGATAAATATTCACCGTGGACTGGTAGTAACCATGATTCCTGGGAAACCAGAGGTAGCTTGCATCAGAAACATTGTTTGAAGAACCAGGTTGTCTCCTTCTTTGTTGTTTTCCATCTGGTTTTTTATTGAATTAGAAGCTGTTTCTTTCAATATCATCCTTCAATGGCAATTACCAATTGTAGACCTACTCGAAGTATCTAGGCCCAAATAGCGAAGATGATTTTGGATCTTGGTTGTAGGTATTGATATTGAAACTTTCACCATTTTCAACTTCAGAGGCGTATGAACCAGGTTGTGCAGCAGCTTCTTTCCATTAGAGGGAACTTGCAGTAACTCCCTCTTTCTCGCCTCAATTTCAGAATTCAAAGTTCGCGAGAAGACAGTTTGATTTAAATGTTCCCCTTGTAACGAGTCATAAAAGCAAAGGGCAACATCTTCCCAAGTTCAGTCTCACTTCTCAGACAAGGAGCGAAAACCATTTCTGACACACGTGCAAGCGAGAGTGCGGAAGACCTTCGGGTAGAAGAGGAATCAACCCCTTGAGAGACAAGGTGCCTTAAAGGCCTTGATGAGATGGAAACGAGTATGCTTCAGTAGCTTGAATTGAGAAGATCATGGCCGAAAATTGTCAGGGACTTGCGGCAGGAGAGATCTTTCTCAGTGTTTTTTCACTAGTTAAGTCGCCCCATCCACGTAGTCTTTTCAACATTTTTGCTCCATGTTCTAGCCATGGCGGCAGAGAAGAGTTGGCGCGAGATTTTCCACATCTTGCTAAGTATGCACGTGTCATCGGACGCTATCCAGTCTTTCCTAACGTGCTCGTCGTTCATTGGTGAATGATGAGATATCCTAGACCTCGGTGGCCTCTGAAAAGGTAGTGCCTTCTCTGGAAGATGGATGTTGGGCTGACTGACTTGCTCAATTCGAACTAGCCTTTGATTAGCCTTGTGAGCTCCAAAACGGGGCTCAATGTTGAATTCTGCCAAGTAACAAGACTGCAGATTAATTGGATGCTTCACTAAATCAAAGACTCATGTATGCCTACATGACCGCTCTTCCTATATGCAATGAACTCAATTGCAAATCATTTGAATGCATTGACTCATCCTTTTCCCCTTTTTTTTTATCATAATCCATATATATATTAATATATTATTCATATTATATAGTATACTATTATATATATAATATATTATATATATTTATATATATATATATATATATATATATATATCTATATATATTTGTTGGGAAAAGAATGACCTTTAACAAAGTGATGGATACAATAGCAAGTATGTGGAATTCCTGAGTGTCTAATAAAGACGTCATGATCCTTATTGGCTTATGTATGCGTTTAAGTCGATACGTACAAGACTAAAGATCCTAAGTCACATATGTACCTTCCAAAGTACCAAGCAACCTGATTGTAATGGTTCACACCAACGGTAAGTTCTAGGAGCACTGAATTGGCTCGGCTGGACGTTAGTAAAGATGTTACATGCCTAAAAGCTAGAGCTTGGTTCGTTGTCCACCGCCTAGCAACATTAGCGATTGCCAGGACGTGCTTGCCCTCACGGATTTATAGCGGCGGGCGCGGCTAGTACTACATGAGGGCTTTTCGCGTGGCTTGAGCCGATCCTGCACGTGAGATGCGGTTGGGGTAGTGTTGTCAGTTGAGGAGTCCCACCATGCCTAAGAAAGGTCTTCACGGACAGCCCGAAACGATTGGCTGACCAAATCAATAGGCCCCACGTCATCAAGTACCGTCGTGGGTTCCGTGGACATGGTACGAATCAGATCTGTAACCCAATTCGCCCGCATGCTAGCGGCTCTTACTCGGTCTCTTGCAAATTCCAGTCATCAGATGATTATTGACATGCACATTAACTTACCGTCTTTTAGACCTTAAAACGAATAACCCTAAAATTACTCATGGAAAAGTGTGTTTACTGATTTGACAAGAGATGAACCTAATAAATTGTGCACCACTTTGTATTAATCATGGTTAAAAAACGTGCCTGAAAACAGGTTTTGTCATATTATCTGATTTAAAGTGATTCCCATATATCCGATCTCTATTTAAGCAAACATATACAAAGTTATACAAAATGACTAATTAAATGAATAATAACATGAGTGTATCAAACTTACAAGTAGTCTAAATAAGAACTCAATCTCTAACCTAAATTGCAAAGAAAACAGAGTTAGTTTGTAAAACACGAAATGAAACGAATTCTGTTTGCATGAATCGCTACATGGAAAACAAAGAGAAAACATATGTAGATCCATGATGACAAACACAAGCGCAATGAATTCTTTCGCCTTGAATTGCATACAGATAAAGAATCGATTAAGAGTTTGGACATGGATAATAATAATGAAATGAAAGAATGAAAAACCAAAAAACCAGGAACAATGAAAACTATATGAAAAATCCTACTATTTCATGAAACGATTAAAAAGTGAGTCTTCTACATTGTTTAATTACATTAAGACTCATAACATTTTGTTAGTCAAATTAAAAGGAAAGTCGAGGAGAGAATTATTGGTGAAGTAAATCTCAGAATTCAACCTTATCGCTGTTGAATTCGAAAGTAGAATCGACTGCTATTGAACTAAAAACGAATGTTGAATGTGTTCTAAGATGTTTTAGAGAGAGAAAGGAGAGAGAGAGAGTATGCCTCGAGGAATGTGCGTTGTGAAGGTGATTAAGTGACGGTGTGCGTATGAAGTTAAGGTGTCTCGGACTCAGCAAGGCAAGGGGAGTATTTTCATAGCAATGAGCAAAACGAGCAGGAACCTTGCGTATTTACGAATACAGAGGAGCGTTATACGCTGGTTTTCCTGCGTATATACGCCAAATCTGTAGCGTTATACGCATGCTTCACTTTCCTTAAGGTTTTAGGAACCTTCGTTATGGCTTGGCTTGAAGCGTTATATACGCTGCTTATGAGACGTATATACGCTCCTGATTCAGCGTCTTATTAACGCTCATATCTGCGTATATAACCGCTAATGATTGGTATATATTATTCCAAAAAAACCTCGAAGTAGTTTTGATTTCCTCGATGTTTATTCGTGATTTCCCTGATTCGACGACCTAGAACCCATTGCTCTCCAAGCAGGAGTTCTAGAATGTTCTAGAGTTCCACGTATTTCGGAGTATTTGTATAATTGTCATGTATTTTGCGTATTCTGCGTATTATAACATTGGCACAAATTCATAGAATCATAGAAGAATCAGGCAAAACTAATTTTAAAAATACATGGCGGTATTCAAAAAACCTGTGACGAACATGTGAAAAATCAAAAAGACTGAGAATCAGCCATTGTAATTGTTTGAAACCTTTAGAAACCGTTGGAGAAAACCGAAAGAAAATATTTTGCCTTGGCCTTTGACCTTTGCTCGAATAGTTCCGAGTACGATCTCACGCATTCAACTTTTGGAATTACAAAGCTCTTTTCTGAATTTCGAACACAAACGCGAACGCGGTTATGTTCATCACGGATTACTCATTTTGAGAGACGTCATTTAAGGTGATCTACAGAAGCCCCCACTTTGACTGAGTCTGAGAAGACGATAGTCTCGTAAGACGAAAGTCAAAGTATTCGATTCGGGACGGAGAGCAACTCAGACGTTTTGCGACTCCGATTACCTTTACGCGGGTACCGCAAACAAACATTTAGTTTTACCCTGTGTACCGCGCGCACCTGCGGGTTATGCCTGGAAAGCGCCTGGATCCTCGGGTGGTTTTCTCCCTAGCTGTACCTTGCCTTTTCGGGAGAGTTGTGATGTGGTATGCGAATTCCTGCATGTGCGAGGAGAAATTCCAAACCGAAGAGAATGCGCGGAACTTCTTGACGGAGAAATTCCAACCCGAAAGGTGTGACCGGAGCGAAGACTTCATGTAGCGGGAGAGAGATTCCAAAACACGGAAGATGTGTCTGGGATTTCTGTAGGGGAGAATCATCAGACCCAAAAAATGCTTGTGCTGGATTTCTGATAGCGGAGAATCGTAGACGCGAATGATTGTTTTGCTGAGATTTTTTGCTAATAACGGGGGAAATGTTTAGACCGAAAATCTAGAATATTGCTTGAGATTTACTGTTAGCGTGAGAAATTGTACGACCCCGAAAATTGATGTGGCTTGCTTGAGATTTCTGTAGTAGCGGGAGAATCGTAGAGCCGATATTGTATTCGTGAACTTCTGGAGCCCCCAGATGACGTGTAGGTAGCCCCAGTTTTGTTTTGTTGGCTTGTGCCCAAAGACACTGTGCTACGACATTTGTGCTTGTAATTATTTAGTTTCCAAAGCTTAGTCGCAGTGATGCTTCGCTATCTATGTAAGGTGTTTCCTAATAAGAAAGCCTTAGAACTTTATCTAGAGCTGTTTGCAGTGTATGTTGTAATACGACCATAATTTGAAACCCCAACGTGACGTGCGTTGGGAGTGTTGTCGAGTAAGGGAGTCGCTCACCTGCCTAAAAGTATCACGGACGCCCGACGTTGGTGCCAATTAAATGCCCCACGTTTTGATCCAGTAACAGTTCTGTGTGTTCGGGACATGTACGAATCAATCTGTAAACCCAATTCGGCCCGCATGTAGCTGGTCTCTCACTCGGTCTCATGCAATTCCATTATCGCGAGGTTATTGAGCACATATCTTACATTTTTAGCACCTTAGAAGCGTTACTATCCTTAAAGATTATGACGAAATGGGTTTCTATATTATCGCAAGAGATATAACCTAGAACAATTGTGACCCTTTGCGTTAATCAAATATAACGAACGTGCCTAATAAAACCGGTGTCCATAAATTAATCTGATTTTAAGTGATTCACATCAATATTCCGCGTCCTTTTATTTAGCAAAATATCATACAAATGACTGTAGCAAACCATGACAACATGCGAGTACTATGAAATATCAACATCATATATAAAACCAATCTTACCTGAATCTTGCAAACAAGCAAATGTTAGTTCGTAATAAAAAACGAGCGAATAATCTTCCGCCTTGGATCGCAATACAAGGACAAGAATCGATTAGTATTGACAGAGTGATATATATAATCGAAAAATGAATAAAAAAAGACGAAAACAATGAAAACGTAGCCACTCCTACAATATTACAGGAATAAATTAAATAGTGATTTCTACATTTTGTTAATTAGATTGAAACTCGTTAATAGTATTATATTAGATTGAGAATGAGAAAGATGTGTTTTAGTGCGAGTGAATCTCAAAGTGATACTTGTTTGCGCTTGTGGATACGAACAGAATCTTGCTTAGAACTCAAGACGGTAATGTATTTTAGAGTTGTGTGACGAGAGTGTAATGAGAGCATGAGAGAATAATTACGCAAGTTAGGGACGAGAAAATAGAATACGATCTGTGTACGAAATGGCAAAGGCACGTATTTATACGGTGAGGAGGCAAAAACCTGCGTTATACGCAGCTAGGAGCTATATACGCAGCTCTGCTATATACGCTCGATTATTTTCTCCGCGTATTTGACGATTTCTGACCGATCTTATTTGTCCAAATACGGATTTGCCTTGATTCGCTTTGATTCGACGCCACCTAGACACCTTGTTCTCCAGAGCAGGAGTTCATAGAGTGCTTCTAGAAAGGTTCGACGTATTTTCGGGGTATTTTTTTGTATTTTGTATTATTTATTGTATTTTCTGCACATATAAACTTAAAAATCTAGACAATATAGAAAATCAGAAAATATCTAAAATACTGGTGAGCTCAGGAAAATGTGAGAGTGTGATTGAAATGTAGAAGTAAGAGATACACAGTATATAATATTTTTAAAAAATCCATAAAATAGAACAATAATACCTATAAAATAGCAATAATTAAACCAAATAAAGAAACTGTTCTTTGCCCCTTTATTCTGTCCTTTGCTCAATAGCTTCCGAGTATACTCACGTATTCCAACTTTTGTGAGTCAAAGCATCTTTTCTAAGTCGAAACAATCGCGAGACGCGGTATGTTTCATCACTGATTACTCTTTTGGGGAGACACTTTTAGGTGTCTACAATTACCGAGGATTAATGAAGAACTTTGACGGGTATCATTTCCGCCTCCAAAGAAATGGAGAGCAATTGTTTGGATATGGATAGCAAATCCATCCTTAATTGGAGTTTGGTGTTCATCCACAAYAAGAAAAACGATTTCGGCCGACAATTTTATGAAGAACTYTGACGGGTATCATATCCATTCTTTCATGGTGGATAATTTGATTTTTCTCTTCTTGAGAGAAAGTATTATCCCAACAATTTTTTAGTTAACTAGTAAACCCATTAATAATGTGCTGGGTTATYTGATCAATTGGAAATTCATTTGAAACATATGCATTGGCTACAATGCACATTTCTTCTAAAACTTTGAGAATTTCGTTTTCTGAGCGACCATCTATATTCCAATCATATAATTGGTCACCACTATAAGTTTTTTCTTGGCCATAGGTACCTCTTTCTTCAAAAGTGATGTCAGGTGGAGTTGGTATAGAAAAATAGTTTCTGAGGGGATTATTCTTCCAATTTTTAAAATGAATTTTGTTCAATTGATTAGGAGTCTGTTCATCTGAAGTGAWGCTAGYAAAAAGGTCATTTTCTATGCCTTTCCCTATGCACGTGTAGACACCCAAAAGTGTATCTCCAAATTGAATAGTCAATGAGGAAAAGTACAACATATCGAAATAGATTTGATTCCAGAAGTTGCGACAAAATCCATCAATCCATTTGCACAAATCGAGATAAAGATGAGTTTGAAAACATATGTCGAGAGCTCAATAATAGGCAGAAAATTATTACTTTACTTATTTTCTATTTATAGGTTAGTTTTCTTAGTAAAAACAATTATTTAGAATTATTTATAAAAGTCATTTCCAAGATTTTTTCATTCTCATCTTATTCYTCTCATTTTTCTGAATTCGCTAGTATTTAAACAAAAATCTGATTTTTCTATGATTTTCTATGATTTTTACAAGTTTGCGAAATAATTTTCGAAAATWAATAAATTCAGAAATTCGTAGATAAATTTAGAAAATTCAAGAATTATCCGAAATATTTTTTTAGAAAAATTAATCTTGTCCACCAAATTTRTCCAAAAGTTGATAAAAGTTAATTCGGATGGTAATTAGATGCAAAAACATGGATATTAATTCCCGAGCAAAAGACATATAAAAATAGAAATTAACAAACGGATCGTTGATGTGGTAAGCCACGTCAGCTTCAACTATATATACGGTCTAGATGATCGTATATACGGATGAGGTAATTGTATATTTGGTCCTTAGACCATATATACGGTTATCCTTCGTATGTATAATTCTTTATTTTTGCCTATCTTTCTCCAAACGCCTATAAATACATACTCTCGGTGCCTAATCGAAAAAAAAAATTCTAGTACGAAAAAACTACTACCAATTAGGATTCTCTCTCTCCTCTCTCTTCCTCTATTTTCGCGGAAGCCGTGGCAGGGAAGAAGCGGAGCAAGACTTCTAAGAATGGAGGAAATTCGAAAGCGATTACGAGTAATTCGAAGCGTGTGGTTGAAGATGTTCTGGTCAAGAGTAAGCAATTTACTTCGAAGAATTTTAAGTCTATTCCAATGGCGGATTTGGCTGAGGAGGACGAGCGCATTCTTTCGACTGAAGATTCGATCAAAGAACTTGTAGAAGGTTCCAAGAGGAAGGCGCAACTCAATGATTGGCTTAATGTCCTACAACGATTGGGACACCTTGATTTGAAGGTTGTTTCCCCTGAATTGAAGGTGGGTTCCCCTGTTTCGCATAATTTGGATGATTCCTTTCATCTACCTTCTTGTGATGATAATCTTGTTAGTTTGTTGCCTAATAATGATGTGTTGCCTACAATTCCTGGTAATGTGCATGAGATTGGTGATTATGTGCCTACYTTTTCGAACAGTTTGCATGCTGCTTGTTCTAAGTATTCTGCTGATGAGATTGTTKATAATCAAACTAAAGAGCTGCCTAATTCTACTTTGCAATTGACTGAGATTGATGTTGAGGAAAAGATTGCCTATTAGAAATTAGTTGTGGTGTGTTTTGTTCTGGGTCCTTCTCTTCACCCGAAGGTGTTTGATGGTTTTGCCCGTCGTATTTGGGGTTTGTCTTATGAGGACAAGGTTGTTTTTGTTAAACGTGGGGTGTTTTTGGTCCGTTTTTTGAATAAAGAAACCCATGCGAAGGCCTGAATGCTAATACTTTGATGATTGACAAACTTCCCGTGGTTGTGGAGGCTTGGGAGGATGAAATGGATCTCTCTAAGCCTAGAAAGAGGAAGGTTGCTACATGGGTTAAGTTACCTACACTTCCTATGAGATATTGGGGGAAGGGATGTTTAGCTAAAATTGTTTGTTTGATTGGTAATTCGATTAAACCTGACTAAGCTACTGCACATAGGGAAAGGGTAGCTTTTGCAAGGTACATGGTGGAGGTTGCAATGGATGCTAAGCTCCCTGATTCTATTTTCTTTGTGAATGAAAAAGGAATAAGTGTGACTCAGCCTGTGGAATATGAGTGGAAGCCAGTCATATGTTCACATTGCTCAAAGTTGGGCCATGAAGCTAAACATCGTCGAATGGTTCAAAAGGGTGCTTGGAGGCCTAAGACTAATGGTTTTCAGGCTCCAGCTCATCCTACAGTTGTGACTTCTTCTCCTTCTGTTCAGGTCAAGGATGTGTCTATTTCTACTCCTGATCCAGCTCCTCATGTGCRAGTGACTACATTTGATGCTCAGGTGCAGACTCTGGTGGGGGCTAAGACTAATGTTTCTGAAAGGGAAAAGGACAGCTTGCTTGATAAGGATGAAGGTTGGAAACTAGTGACTTCAAAGTAGAAAAGGAAATGGTCGGGTCAGATGCCTATCTCTGCAGGCCATGATTTGGAGCAATTACCTGATCTTCTAGAGCATCTTTATGTGGGGGAAGTTCCAATTCTAAATGGTGTGTTAGGGACCCCACAGGGGGATGGATATAGTAGGTTTCTGGAATGTTAGGGGCTTGAATGGCCTCCAAAAGCAGGAACTAGTTAAATCTTTCCTGTTGCAACATAAAGTTGGCTTAATGGGAATGCTTGAGACTAAGATAAAACCTAATAATTTTGTAGAAGTGTATCAAAAGTTGTGTGTAGGTTGGTGTTGTACTTTGAATTTTGTTAGGTGCATAGGGGGTCGGATTCTAGTAGTGTGGTTGTCACATGTCTTTGATGTGGATGAGAAAGTTTGTACTGATCAGTTTATTCATATGTGGGTCAAGAATTTAGGAGTTAATAAAGGTTTTTGGTGTACAATGGTCTATGGAGCTAATGATTCCAAAGAGAGGCATGGTTTATGGGAGGACTTGATTGCATTGGACTGTTCAKGTGTCTAGGTGGTCTGTGGGGATTTTAATAATGTCCTTTTTCTTGACGAAAGAGTTGGATCTCCTGTGTATCCAAGAAAGACTCAGGGATTCCAGAGGTGTGTGCATTTGTGTCAGCTTGTGGATTTGCAACATAAGGGTTGTGTTTATACTTGGAATAACAAACAATGTGGGGATAATCATGTTTTTACCAAGATTGATAGAGCCTTGGTGAATGAGGCTTGGATTGATACTTTCCCTGACTCATAGGCTTAGTTTCTGCCAGAAGGGATTATGGACCATTGTCCTTGTGTGATTAGATTTGCTCAACAGCAAGTGCAAGCAAGGAAGTCTTTCAAATTTTGTAATGCTTGGGTGAACCATCCGAGCTTCTTACAAATGGTGAAATAGAGATGGGGTGAGCAGTTGTATGGTACTCCTTTATATAAGCTTTGTAGAAGGCTTAAACTTTTGAAACAAGATCTCAAGCAATTGAATAGGGACCATTTTTCTGATCTAGAAGYTAAAAAGGCTAAGGCTCAGCATAATCTGCATTATTTTCTATGCTTGTTCATCAGTTCCCCCAAGATCCTTTGTTACAGCAAATGGAGAAGGAGGCCAGAGAGGTTTATGTTAGTAAAAAGAATTTTKATTAGTCTATTAAACAAAGAGCCAAAGTTCATTGGCTGTTGTTTGGGGATGAGAACTCTAGGATTTYTCATCAGACAATTAAAATGAGAACCTATCAAAGTAGGGTGCATCAGGTGGAGGATATGCATGGAATTTTACAAGTTCCACARAAGGTGTTGTTCATGCTTTTGAAGAGTTTTACTACTCTTTTCTAGGACAGGAACACCAGGTCTTTCCTATTAACCAAGAGGTGATAAAATTTGGCAAGGTGCTTTCTGAGTCACAGGCCCAGGTGTTGTGTGAGAAGTTCACTAGTGTAGATGTTAAAAAGGATCTATTTTCCATAAATGATTRCAAGGCTCTTGGCCTTGATGGGTATGGTAGCAGTTTTTTAAGGCTCCCTGGCCTATCATAGGAGATGATGTAGTAACAGCTGTATTAGACTTTTTTGAGTCTGACTCTTTTCTGAAGCAATTGAATGCTACTAAACTCACTCTCATTCCTAAGGTCTCTCATCCTAGGAATGTTTGTGACTTTAGGCCTATAGCTTGTTGTAATACTCTTTACAAATGTATTACCAAGCTTATTTMRCAGAGATTGAGTGAAGTTCTCCCACACCTCATCAATTCAGTCCAGGCTAGTTTTATTTAGTGCAGTTTTATTGTTGATAACATTTGCATTGTCTAAGACATTGTCCACAAGTATGGAAGGAAGCATAATCCTCTTGGTTGTCTTATTAAAATAGACATTAAGAAGGCTTATGATTTTGTTAATTGGAGTTTTTTGGAAAGCATGTTGCTTGCTTTGGGGTTTCCTCTTAGGTTTACAGGTTGGATTATGGAATGTATCTCAACTCCTTGCTTCTCTATTTCAGTTAATGGGGGCTCCCATGGTTTTTATCCAGGTAAACAAGGGTTAAGACAAGGAGATCCTATGTCTCCCCTCCTTTTTGTTATATGTATGGATTATCTTTCCAGATTGATGGCTGCAAGTGCTGTTCACAAATATTTTGCTTTCCATTCTAGATGCAAGACTTTGAAGTTAAATCATCTCATTTTCGCTGATGATTTGCTCCTTTTCTGTCATGGGAGTATGTCCTCTATCATGCTTCTGTTCAGAGCTTTGGCTACCTTTTCTTCAGCTTCTGGCCTTGTAGCTAACACTGGTAAAACTACTTTCTATACCAGTAATATGCCTCCATCTGACATTGATTGCATTGCTACTCAGATTGGTTTTCATAAAGATCTTTCCCCCTTTTAAATATTTAGGGGTCAATATCYCTTCTAAAAAATGTCTTGTTCAGACTGAATGGCTCTTACTGATAAAATTGTTTCTAGAATAAGGACTTGGGGGTCTAGATCTCTCTCTTATGCTGCCAGGGTCCAGCTTGTGAACTCTGTGCTTCTTACCCTTCATTCTTATTAGGCTACTATTTTCTTAATTCCTAAAAAGGTGTTGGATGCTATTACCTCTATTTGTAGGATTTTTTGGTGGTTAGGAGATCCTTATAATTCCTATGGTAGTATAGTGGCTTGGGATCTCATTTGTCAGCCTATGAGTCAAGGGGGCCTTGGTGTGAAGGAGTGTCACTACTGGAACTTAGCTCTCATGGCCAAATATGTTTGGCATATTGCTTTAAAGAAAGAGTATTTATGGATTCAGTGGGTAGATCATGTTTATCTCAAGGGGGAGATTGGTGGAGTTACCAACCTTCTTCTAATGCTGGTTGGGGGTGGAAAGAAAGATGAAGAGTGAAGAATATGGTTAAAGCTGGTTTTGCTTGGAGGAAGTGGTTGATTGATTCTACTAAGGGGTACACAATTTCTTCTGGTCATMAGTGGTTGAGGAAAGACATTGAAAAAGTTTGATGGTCTCAATGGACTTGGTGTAGATGGTCAGTGCCTAAGCACTCAGTAATGGCTTGGCTAGCAATTCTGGCTAAAATGAAAACAAGAGATAGATTGTTGAAAATGGGGATTCATTGTGATTCTAWGTGCCCCTTATGCATGGTAGTAGAGGAGTCTTGTCAACACCTTTTTTTTCAATGTGGTTACAGTTTGAGATGTTTGGATTTTTGGAAATCCAAGTTGGGGCTGATGTGCTCTTGGTCTGATCTAATTACAGGCGGTAAATGGTGCATTTGAAGAATTAAAGGAGYTGTTAAAAGGAAGTTTATTTTTGCCTGCCTTAATGGGCTAGTATATCACATCTTGCTTCAACGCAATAATGTTGTGTGGAATAATTGTGTAATTGATCCTAGAGTTGTAGTAGGCAATGTAMYTACAGATGTAAAACTSAGGTCTAGCATGTGGTATAATGTAAAGATGTCTAAAGTTTGTAGGCAGCATTTGAGTAGTATCTAATACGTGGCACTTTGCTGCATATGATTATCTCTCAGTTTGGTACCCTTCCTAGAAGGCGCCCTTACTCAGAGTAATGATGCTTATAACATAAGTGCCTGTTCCTGGTTTTGTTGGCTCAGAGTTTTGTATTTTTGTATTAGTTTGTTTGTGTTTAATAAAATTTCTTACATTCTTTAAAAAAAATGAATTCTCTTGTGTTCAAGGCGATTCAAAGCTCTCCAAAATCTCTCTCTCACACAAATCACTCACAAAATCCAAGGTTCTGAAATCCGTCGCTACTTTCGGAGTCGTTTCTTTGCAAATTTAGCGATTCAATTGGAAGCAAAGCTTTGATACACTAGCCGTTGTTTTCTTTTGTGTTGTTAGTGATATAAGGTAACTTTGATTTATATATTTGAGTTTTCTATTGTTGCATATTGATCATCATCGCTTATATACATTATTGTTATTGTTTATGCATGAGACATTTTTTTAATTCTTAAACAAGATCAAAAATTGTTGAATCACATTAAATTCGGATTAATCAAGTACAAACGGATCTTAAGCACTTTATTAATTTGATTAATTTGAAATGGTCACAATAATTAGGCTAGGTAGTAATATGTGCACGATAGAAACTCACTCTTTTAATAGATTTCTTAGGCTAGAGCGCTTTCTAAGGATAAAATTGCTAAGTTGTTGTGTATTCAATGGATTTGATCAAATGGAATTACAATGAGACCGAGTAGAGGCCGCTACATGCGGATGGATTGRGTCAAAGATTCTTTCAGTACCATGTCCCCGAACCAACAACTTGGTTACTGCATCACGACATTGGGGCCGTTAAATTGGCACCAATGTTCGGGCGTCCGTGATTAACCTTTWTAGGCACAGYGGCGATTCCTCACTCGACAACACTACCCCAACGCACTCACGTGCAGGATCCGTGGCTCAAGCCCACGAACGAAATCGACGTAGCAAGGCCCGATAAGGGCACATGCCTACAAAATGGCGACTTCACTGGTGATAATCACCGTTAGGTGAAGTGGACAGACTTGAAGGTCTCGTAATTCCATCGATCTTTTTCATTGAATTGTGCATATTGTATGTGGCCCTTCGAATAGGGTCACGCCTTAGGATCCTTGGTCTCATATGGGTATGTTCTATACTCGAAATCGCCTTAAGGGGGGAAAATAACTTGGTGCATGTGGTTAATTGATCATATGGCTAAGGCAAGTCCTATCCCGCCCATGCCGCGTGTGCACGTGTTACTTGATGCGTGTACATAAGAGGTAACTTGGYCATACATCGCTAATGTTAGACTGTTAGTGGTGAAATCTAGACCAAGCTCTACTTTTAGGCATGGTACCTTTTTTACTTAACCAAGCCGACCATTTGTTCTCTTAGATCCGGACTTTAATGGGACTCGAACTCATGAATTATGTTGAGTGATCAATGTGTGCATATTAGGACTTTTAGCCTCGTACATTAGGATTTACATGTATTGAACTTGGCCCATCACACAAGCATATAGATCATGGTCATCTTAAGTTAGATTTAGGATTAAACATGCATTATTTTCATATTTGTAAAATGCCATATTTTTTCCACGAAAAGAAAAAAAAACGAAAAAAGGATAGAAATCGAAAAAATTGCAAAAAATCCAAAAATCGTGGAAAACAATGGTTTTGCATTCATGTAGGATTTTTTTAGTTCATGCATTTAGGAAGATGGCCATGTTAAGAGCACGCATTGAGTGTATGAGTTAAACGAAACGTCGTTTTAATAGGAAGTCTTGTTACATTGCAGAATTCAACATTGAGAAATTCACTTGGACTCGTAAAGCTAATCAAAGGTTAGTTCGTGATCAAGCCGAATATCCAACCGAGCTTCATTCGTCAAAGGGAACTTCGAAGAAGATGTCTCAATCACCCGAATTGAAAGCAGCAAACAAGAAAATCAATGAGCTCACCAAGAACGTTGAAAACTTGACTGCAATGCTAACTAATCTCGCTACCAAGGTCAACAATGGAGAAAAAGTTTCCTCTAAGAACGTGGAAAAACTCATCAAGAAGCACATGGATGGGGCCTCTTACTATGAAAATTAGGACAACAAAATCTCATCCTCAACTAAGCTTCTTGACAAGTTTTCTGCTAATGATCTTTCTCAATTCAAGCCTACTGATGATCCATGCTTCCATTTCAAGGCTTTCAAGGCTACTTTGGGCCTCCAAGGAGTTGACGCATTCCTTTATCAAAATGTCTTTCCACTTTCACTCGCCCTAGTTTGCTAGAAATGGTTCAATTCTTCTCCTTGACTGAAAAGGAAACTAAAACATTGGAAGACGTCGCTCTAACCTTGATGTCTGAAACAAGGTGAAAAAGAAGGTTTCAATGCATTTTATCTCCAGATTGAAAGAAGCACCTGCGCGTTGTTTCGTACTCCACATGAAGTTGAGATGGTTCAAACTTTCATATCGAACTTGTAACCAAAGTATAAGAATCATCTTTGCTACATAGGACTTGATATAGACTTTCGATAAGTTCTACCACATTGGCATAGAGCTGTTAATGAGCTGAGCCTACTCGTGAGCTGCTCGAGCTCGGCTCGGTCAAAGCTCAGCTTGTCGGGGTTCGGCTAAAAAATAAACGATCTGATATACGAGCTATGCCGGTCTCAACTCGAAAGCACGCGAGCCAACTCGATTTGTTTAATACATTTAAATTTTGAGATAATGAAAGATGTATATGTATTATTGAAATTTAAAAGATGAGTTAAAAAAACCTTCCTATGCTAAGGCCTTATTGCTTATTCTTATCAGTAATTATTAGTTAATTTTTTTTTTTAACTTCAAATCAATAGTTGTTTGTTTATTGTTGTAGTTATCAGTAATTGTTTGTTAATCAATAATTGTTTGTTACATGATAAATTTGTTTATTGTTTGCTTTGATTTTGTTGCTGCGAGAAATATACAAAATCAGAAGCGACTACTGAATTTATGAATTGTTTGTATGTTTTGAAAGATACAAAACTATGATCTTAGTTTATCATTATTTGCCAATAATGCTAAGAATTGTTTGCAGATTTTTTATGTTTTGTTTATGTTTTGAATGTTTCTTTCCTGTTTTCCAGTAAAAAATATAGAAAGTATATGATAAACTCAATGTCCTAAATTGCTGGTTAGTTGAACTGAATTTTTTAATTGAACAATAGGTGAATCCAACAAAGCACCATTGATAACACCCAATTGTTCATCCACTCCTACCGTCTAAAAATTCTTTGTAAATCCATAAGAGGAGGTGTCGTATGATGACGTAGAACAAGATGAAGGTGATGATGACATTTTGAAAGAAGAAGTTGTTGAAGGTGATCCGGAGATACAAGAAGAAGATGATGATCCAACACCATTTCCAAAGAGAAAGAAACATTATACGGTGTGGGTGAAGTTGCGGAAACTCCGATCCAAATTCCTCCTGCTGATGGACCATGGAAAATCAAATGTAAGCACTGCAAAAAATTTCTAACTGTACCAAAATCTGGAATTACTAGTCACTTGAAACGTCATTTAGACAAATGTATACAAAAGAAAGCATGTCATAATAAGAAACAAAAGATGTTAAACTTTGTGCCTTCTAATCATGCTTGTGGTGATGTTAACGCTAAATTTGTTAGTGGTTTACATGACCGTAAACTTAATATGGTTAGTACGAGAGAAGGAATTGCTAATTGGATTGTGATGTATGAAAAACATTTTAATGTTGTTGAAGAAGAAGGGTTTAACATGATGCTCAAGAGGGGAAATACCACAATAGACCAGTGTTTCACGCCACACTAGACGAAAAGATTCTTTTAGAGGTTATGAGATAGAGAAGAAGAAATTGGAGACTTATTTGAAGAGTATTGATAAGATTTCTTTGACCACAGATTTATGGCGTAGCAAACCACAAAAAATTGAGTACATGGTTATCACGGGGCATTACGTAGACAAGGATGTGAAACTTCAAAAACGTGTCTTGAGCATTGTTCATATTCCACCTCCTCAGAAAGGAAAAGACATAGAAAATTGCATCTTTAAGTTCCTAAAGGAGTGGGAAATTGAAAATAAAGTAATTCCTTAACTTCATTTTGTTATTCCTTAAATTATTTTCATACTTGAAATTATATTGTCATTTACTTACTTTAATTTTCACTATTTCGATAGATAATGCAATTGCAAATGACTCGTGCCTTCAAATCATGTAGGAAACCTTTTTCCCTTTCTAAAAGGCTTATTTGTGGTGGGAAGGTTTTTCACATTCGATGTTTTGCTCACATTCTTGATATAATGGATCAACATGGATTGAAGATCGTGCGACCAATCATAAAGAATGTTCATGATTCAGTGGATTATCTCAATGGAAGTGAGACAAGGATGAAGAAGTTTTGTGACCTTGTGCAACAATTCAACCTTAAAGAAAGGAAACTCGTTCTAGAATGCAAAACCCGATGAAATTCAACCTATGATATGTTAGCTAAAGCAATCATGTTCAAAGAGGTTTTTTTCAAACTAGCTTTAGAAGATAGTGAATATGTTTCTTGTCCTAGTTCCGATGATTGGTTGAAAATTGAAAAGTTGCTTGATATCTTAAAAGTATTTTATACCACCACCAATATAATCTCATGATCAGAATATCCTACTTCTAATATGTTTCTTAGTGAGATTTGCTACATTAAGGACATGTGAGAAAGAAATTMTAAATCTCATGATCAATTTGTGAAAGAAATGTATGGTGAAAAATATGAAGGAAAGGTTTGATAAATATTGGGGTGAGTTCAATTTGATCATGGCTATAGGTGGTGTTTTGCATCCTCTTCTCAAGATGGAGGCGAGGTTGTCGAATATACTTCCTTCGTATCAAATTAAACGTAACAAACCAAATTTCACGCATTTCGAGGTTGAAATTTAACAATGTAAATGAGCGAATTAATTAAAATAATTTAAAMAAAATAAAGTTATAATCTCATTCTTCATTGTGTAAAAATTATTTTGAATAATTTGCTTGTTTACATTGTTAAATCTCAATTTCGAAATGCGTGAAATTTGGTTTGTTGCGTTTAATTTGATACGAAGGAAGTACTTTTACTCAAATGTTTCCTCCTGAATTGGTTAGACCAAACATTCTTATGGTTAGAGATACTTTGTATGAGTTATATGATGAGTATAAAAGAATGTATTCTTCTCCAACAGAGGTGGTAGATGAATGTGACAATGGAGGTTTTTGTGGTGGCGGAAAGAGTCTTCCTAGAACGTCTAGAGTGTTACAAGCTGTGAGAAGTGGTAGAATAGCGCAACCCAAGAAATCGGAGCTTGATTTGTATTTTGAGGAAGAATTGATTTTTTTAAACAAGAGATTCAAGAGAAGTTTGATGTCTTAAAATGGTGGAAAGAAAAATCAGCCAAGTATCGAATCTTGTCTAAAATTGACTCTAATGTGTTRGCTATTCCCATTACCACTGTAGCTTCTGAGGCCACTTTTAGTGCAGGGAGTCGTGTCATTGATCCTTATTGAGCTTTATTGCTCCCCGAAACTGTGCAAATGTTGATTTGCTCCGGAGATTGGAATATAGCTCTCTTTGGAATAAAGAGAAAGAAAAAAGTCAGTTTAATACATAGAAATTTTAATTTGTATACTATTTTTTAGCTTATTATAATAGTATTATTTTCTAACGTGAAGGATTATGAAGAAGATCAACCTAAGGAAATCACACTTCCTATTCCATAGTTTGTTACTCAAAGGTCTTCTTTCTCTCTTTGTACTATTTTAAATTCTACTCTATTCATTTCCTCAAAGTTTAATACATTTTTATTTTTTTTTTTAAATATTGTAGATTTGTTGGATGGAAAGTGATGTATGGAAAATGGCAAGGAACATTGGAGGAACCATGATCCTATTTGTTACATATTATTGCCTTCTTGTAATATAAATGAGATTACTAGTGTATAAATCTTATTTGGCTTAAAAACTTTGAATTTTGTTATTTGGARACTTTGCAAGTGTGTGAATGTGTGATGAAATATTTGTAGACTTTGTAATTTAGATTAAAGGTTGATATGTTTTTGGATTTTGTAGAATATTTTGTTGGATGATAGTAGTTGATATTTGAAAATTTGAAATTTGAAGATTTAGAATTTCAAATCATAAAAACAAACAAGTTAAATAAGCTTAAATGAGCTCGAGCTCGAACCGAGCTCCGATTTTGAGCTAACGAGCTCGATCCGAGCTAAAAATTTGAGGCTCGACGAGCTCGAGTCAAGCCTAGCAAGGCTCGGTCTCGGCTCGGCTCATTAACATCCCTAGGCATAACCATTGAGGATGACTTATTGAAAGAAGGTAGTTCCAACGCTAAGCCTAAATGGAATAATAACAAGAAGAACAACTCCTCAAACAATGTTTCCTCGCTCCAAACCACTTCGGAGTTTCCAAGGAATCAAGGCTATAGGCGTCAAAGACGCAAATGTTTTCCATTAGGAATGACTTACGCCCAAGCATTCGAACGTCTCTAAAGCAAGAAAATGATTAYGCCAATTGGCCCAACTCCTGATCTCGATCCAGAAAGACGATCACCAAGGTGGGATCCTTGGAAATATTGCAACATAACAACAAATTYGTCCTCGACCGACCGTAAATCACCGACCGTTAACGGTCGATAAACGGGGTTTCCGATCGCGTTCGGTTGGTAAAAATCAGTCGACGCAGAAGTCGTCAGTAAAATTTTTTACCAATTGATTTGCAGGTCAAGCTTTCACAAAACAATGCGAAAAAAGTTTTTACCGACCGTCCTTAAATCGGTCGGTAATATCGACCGACTTTCGGTTAAAAATTTCGACTGACTTTCGTTCGGTATAAGCTGCTTCGCGGTTTTTTGTTTTTGGCGGCATGCAATTCCCGATCGCTTTGTGGTCGGTATATTTTTATTTCACGGTTATTTGGATATTTTTATCGACCGTTTTTCGGTCGCTAAATGTTTTATCCGCGGTTTTTTTTTTATAATTTTCGATCGTGTTTCGATCGGTAAACAAATTTTCCAATGTTTTTTCCCTACTTTCGCCTTTCATTAAAAATCAAAAGGCTAAAATAAAGAAATTAAATTATACATTAATGAAAAACAAATTATAATTACGAGATAAAATCATATATTAGATATAAATAATTCGTAATACAGAAGAATAACACATGTTACTATTTCCAAATTCTTTATGTGAAAATTTAATAAAYAAAAATGTACGCTATAATATATCGAAATCTAACTAACAACAACTTTGCTACGAAGGCTGAAGAACCACGAACCGTTTGTGCGATAGTTCGGGGGGGGGGGGGGGGTTGGGGAATGGAAAACGGATCATCGAATTRCCTCATGAAAGCCTCATTCCTTGCCTTCATCTGCTCGAGGTACTCCCCTAGATCAACACCTCAAATAGGCACACATAACAACACTAAAATTAGCTAACAATTGAAAAACAATTTTTTTTAAGTAATTTTAACAATAAAAACATAATGCTAATAGATTGAGTTATAAACTCTTTATAGAAATTAAATTTCTAATCATCATGTGTGTGTTTCATAATAGATAATCAAGATACWATGTTTCAGTAGAACACATATTCATATTACTACCACACAATTCATAAAAAGAATAAAATAACAAGAACAATAATCATYGACAATTGACAACCCAATTGATAGGCTGCACAAGGCATTGCATTGTCCATGTTTTGATTTTATGCAGTAATTAGTTGTTAATTATTGACATTATATTTGGTTAAGGATATTCCAAACAAAGSAACAAGAAAGTAGCACAAAAAAGCAACAATGGTATTTCCCAAAAGAAAAATACCAGCTTGGCATAGCCCTCACTCTCTTCTCGAAGAAGATTGAACTTTGTCTGCTGATATAGTAGACGAGTATTTACTCTGGCCAGAAATAGACAAAAACAAGACCATGAGAGCCAAAAAAAAACTTTGGAAGAAACTTTAACCAATAGAGCATTAAATTGGATTCAAGAAGCAACAAAAATAAGTCATCGCAGCTATTTTTATTCTAACTTCAATTTTAAAAGAATTAGCAGTAGAGTTAACATATTATCTAAATATACAACGATTCATTAAAACTTATATGGAATCAGACCAAGTCAGAGAACAAACAAGTAGAGCTTGGAAACGTGGGAAACTCACTTTTAGTTGTGTTTGTAAGAAATTCGGACGCAGATTGAGGGTTTCATGGTGGTCAAAATAGCCCAATCCATTCTTCCAAAGATATAGAAATCACATAGAAAAAGGATTCCATAATCTTCAGACTTAAGGTTTCATTTCAGCTAAAACTTCTTGGCCCTTTTAATGGACTTAAGTGTAGCTTTTGCGGCCAATCTCGATAATTCTCCGTCATCTTAGAGATAATTGTTTTGAGATTTTTGTKAGCTGCTTTAACCGCCCTATTGGCTTGTGTCTTGTATGGTGATGACTTGTGGTGCTAAATCTAATATTTGGCAATCAAATCTACACATTATGCTTGAAAGTGGGTGCCGTTGTCACTAATGATTTCGTGAGGGACTCCATAGCGACAAATGATGTTGTTTTCTATGAATTTTGCCACGTGCTTTGCCTAAAGTTTGCATATGACGCTGCTTCGACCCACTTTGTGAAGTAATCTATGGCCACAAGTATGAATTCATGACCTCCTTGTCGGGGCGGMGTAATCTACCCTATTATGTCTATTCCCTATGTAGAGAAACGCTAAAGAGAGACTAATGTGGATAGGAGAGACGAAGGAGCATGTTGTGCATTGGAGTATTTTTGGCAGGTGTCACATGTACGGACGTGTTGCATGCAGTCCCTTTCCACGGTGGTCCAGTAGTACCCCAACTTGATGATCTTAGAGTCCATGAGCCTACTATTCATGCGGGTGCCACAAATCCCGTCATGGACGTGCTGCATGATTGTTTTTCCTACATGTTGAGTGATGCAAAGTAGGTGAAGTCCATTGTAGTGGCGCTTGTACAGTTCTCCGCCTTGAAGTAGGTATTGAGATGCGAGACGCCTCAGAGATCTTTGTTGCTTTTTTGTTTTATTGGAGGGATACTCGCCAGTTTCTARGTAGTCTTTGATTTCTTTGTACCATGGCTCTTTCGAATCGAGGTTGGGCACCTCATTTGTCTCGTCTAAAGCGTAGACGTATGTTGGTTCTTGTCTTTGTTCAATGACTAAGGGCATTTGGGTCACTTAACTCTGAATTCGCACCATGGATGCAAGCTTTGCTAGTGCATCTGCGAACTAATTATCTTCGCGTCGTTGGTAGGTGTATTCGTCTTCGTCTATCTGGGATGCAATGTTCTCAAGATAGGACTGATACGGAGCAAGGCTTTCACTTCGTATATTCCATCGGCCCTGAAATCTTCTTTATGATGAGTGAGGAATCACCATATACCCGCAATCTCCTAACGTTAAGTGCAACGACGACCTGCATTCCCATAATACATGCTTCGTACTCCGGGGCATTGTTAGTGATGTTGAAGTCGAGCTTGACAAAAATTTGTGGTGAGATTAGAAGTACTCCAACTCCACATCCTTTTGATTGGATTCACCATCAAAGTATAATGACCAACTTTCTTCCTCGGTCATCATAAGTTCCTCGTTTGGAAAGTCAAAGTCCTCAGGAAGGACTTYGTCTGGAGAGTCTGCTAAGAAYTCGGAGACAATACTACCTTTGATGGCTTTTTGAGGCACGAACTTAAAGTCAAATTCGGCAATCATAACCATCCATCTAGCCATGCGTCCGTTGACTGCTGGATTTTCAAAGAGGTAATTCAGAGGATCCCCTTTGCATACGATGTGTATGGTATGTGTGAGCAAGTAATGTCGAAGATTTCGCGATGCCCACACTAAAGCCAAGCATAGTTTCTCTAGCGTAGAGTATCGTTCCTCGTATGGAAGGAACTTCTTGCTGAGGTAGTAGATAGCATTTTCCTTGCCGTCGATTTCTTGAGCAAGCATTGCTCCAACGGCGGTGCTTATTGCTGTAAGATAGAGTYRTAACGGATGCCTAGGGCGAAAAGGAGCTAAACACAGGAGGATTGGTGAGGTATTCCTTGATCCCGTCGAAAGCTTTTTGGCAACTATCATCCCATTTCTTGGGTGCACCCTTCTTGAATTTCTTTACGAAGGGTTCACAGACCATCGTGAACTTGGATATGWACCTGCTGATGTACTAGAGTCGACCTAATAACCCTCGGATCTCCTTTTCATTTTGTGGTGGCCTAAGTGACATGATTGCTTTGATCTTTGTTGKATCGATCTCAATGCCTTGAGAGTTGATGACAAAACCTAGGAGCTTGCCTAAAGTGACTCCGAATGCACACTATTGCGGGTTGAGACGCATGTTGAATTGTCAGAGTCTCTAGAAGAAATTCCTTAGTGCAAGGGCATGTTCTTCACCGTCCTTTGACTTGACGATCATATGGTCGACATAGACCTCTACTTTTTTGTGTATCATGTCATGAAGTAGAGCAGTCGCAGCTCGTTGGTATGTGGCGCCTGCATTTTTGAGACCAAAAGGCGTCACAAWGTAGGAATATAGTCCCCACRGAGTGGTAAAGGTTGTCTTTTCCATGTCTTCTTCGRCCATTTTTACTTGGTTGTACCCCGCATACCCATCCATGAATGAGAGCAAGGCATGATCTGCTGTGTTGTGTATGAAAAACGTCTATGTATGGTAGAGGGAAGTCGTCCTTCGGACTAGCTTTGTTTAAGTCACGAATATCTACACACTTTCAAACCCATCCATCTTTCTTAGGTACTAGAACCACATTTTCTATACATTGAGGGTAATTGACGACCCTAATGAAGCCTGCATTGTGCTGTTTGATGACTTCCTACTGTATGTTAAGGGAAACATCCGGTTTCATGCGGCGGAGCTTTTTCTTGACTGGCTTAGCCCCATCTATGAGCGAAATTCTGTGTTGTGCGATAT
Source organism: Bassia scoparia (assembly GCA_008642245.1). Lineage (NCBI taxonomy): Eukaryota > Viridiplantae > Streptophyta > Magnoliopsida > Caryophyllales > Amaranthaceae > Bassia > Bassia scoparia. The sequence goes on along the minus strand of SNQN01003385.1, from coordinate 32,979 downwards.
CTTGATCAATCCCTTGCATGTCTTCATAGGACAAAGCAAAAACATCCCGGAATTCTTTCAGTGTTGTAACCAGTTCATCCCTTTCTTGCGATCTCAGTGTCAGACCAATCTGTATCTCCCGCGACGTGTCGTTATCGGAGATGTCTACCTTTTCTATTTGCTCGATGACGAAAGTTTTCTTTTCATGCTCTTCCATTTCCTTTATTAACTCATTGTCGTTTTGTTTGTTTGTGAGTTGTGAATTAAAGCAATCATAAGAAGGAAAAGAGGAGTAAGCAGAAAGGAGCATGTTATTAAACTCTGAAGAGAGTACAGATAAGTTTGTCTCCGAAGAGACTTGATTGACAAGGGAAAGGGGGATACAAGGCTTCTTGACAGACTCAAGAGGTTGCTCCCTAGGACTAGCTATCCTAGCTTCTACGACCCTAGACTCAGACTCAGTCTCAAATTCAGAATCCTCGAACATTGGTCCTTCGCCCATGGTGCACTTGATGACCTTGCCTCCTAGAGTAGTTATCTTCACGGGTTACCGTTTCTGAGTTGCTTCTTCTTGGTGTGCATAGTGCATGCTGGGGATGAATCTTTTAGAGGCTCTGGATGAGTGAACTACATGAGCCCGAATTTTGGTGCAGTGGATTCATCWGGATCAAGGAAAAGGCACTTGGCCCTCCATAGGTTATAKGTATCAAGAAGGCTAGTGCTCTAAGAAAATTTGGCTATTCCTTTTCTCCATTTGCGGCTGACGCACATGCCTCTAGCTAGGGACTTGATGTTGTAGTGTTCTTATAATTCAAGGAGAAAATCCTCAGGAAGGTCATCCAAGGTCAGCCCAGTGTCGCCGAATTTATCCATTTCTTCCTCTAGTGAAGGGCCTTGAGCTGGTGCGATGTTGAGAGAGCCCATGGTTGGTGTAACCATAGTGGGGGTGATGAAGACAGAGGGGTCGAAAGTAGTCTCGCCTTCTTCAAGCATGAGCACTCCTAGCAGACTTATTTGAGTGTTTGGCTTCTTAGCCTCGGGAGGGAGAAGAAGTCTGCCATCATCAACCATGTCTTGTAGATGATCCTTAACGGTGATGCAATCTTCAAGGCCATGGACAATGCCACGGTGATACTTGTAGTACATGTTTGCATCCCATCTTGCGGACCTTTTCTCCATAGGAGGATCAGAGATTGGCCCAATTGGAAATGTCAAGCCTTGGCTAGAAAGTCTTTCGAATGCTTGGATTTGGATCATRCCAAGAGGAGTGTAAGTGCGTCTACGGCGGAAGCGCGGCCTGCTACCATTGCCATTGCCATTAGCGTTGTCGTCGCCACTCCCCTTTCCATTGTTGTTGTTGTTACCATAGTTGTTAGGAGTTTCAACGACATGAATATCTTGATACACCCTTAGAGTTGGATGCATCGTTCTTCTTGCTGTAGGTCCCCTTATTCTTGGAGTTTTCTTTGATAAGGTCATCTTCAATCTCAATGCCGATGTGGTAGACCTTGTCGAAAGTTCCCAAATCTAGGAATCGAAGGTGGTTGCAGTATTTCGGGAGAAAATTGTTGATGAAAATTTTCACCAACTCCATTTCTGAAGGGAGATTCACCATTTGAGCAGCCACTTCCTTCCAGGGAGTATAGTAAGCGATAAATCCTTCCTTTTCATCTTGTTTGATGATTTCAAGTTCCCTAAGAGAGGTGGAAACTCGGATGTTGTGGTATCACGTCATGAACGCTTGAGTGATGTCATCCCAAGTAGCAATGTCCTTGTCGGGAAGTGAAAAGAACCATTTCTGAYAGACTGGGTCTAGTGACATGGGAAACACCTTAGGGAATAAAGCAGCATCAGTTCCATTAATAGCCACAGTGGCCCGAAACCCCTTGAGGTTGAATCTAGGATCATCAGTTGGCTTGAACTTTGGCAAGTCTGCAGCAGAGAATTTCTTAGGGATCTTAGCTGAAATGTCCTCGAGTTTTGGTGTCTCAAAGTAGGCATTTGTTTTTTGTTTCCTTCAAGACCATCTTTTCGAGGTTCTTAAGGGTGACCTTGGACGACTTAGCTTGCTCAAGTGCGGCAACCTTGGCTTGTAAAGCCTCAATGGTGGCTTGCATTTAGGCCATGGCGTTGCTTTCTTCTCCCATTGAATGAGGTATGGATTGCATTGTGTCTTCGATGTCTGTCGTACTAGCGAAAGAGAGTCTTGATTTCAGAATGGGCTTCCGAGTAGTCCGACTCTATGGAATCGTTGAAGTGACCGGTTGCTCACCCCGAATTATTCGAGCTCCGTGTTTTCGAACCCAAACCGGCGATGTGTTCGAGCTTAGCCCTATCCTGTTTGCACATGGACCAAATGTTAAGTTCAATGTCGAAACAACCTGTGATGCAATGCATGTCTTAGGGGTGATCATTCCCTTTCCTATTGACTGACTAAAAAATGTAAAAGTGCATGAACGTCGGAAATTTGCCTTTCGCCTTTTATTTTCTTTTTTTACCACTTTTTTATTATCATTATTTTTTTCGTTTTTTTTTTGGTTTTTTCTCTTCTTTTTTTTTTGAAAAGGCGAGGTTTAAAGGTCCGACGTCCGTTTACAATTGTATGACTCATCGCAATGCCTAATGATTCTAGCTTACAATTATTTCGACATTACGACGCCTAAGGAATGATCACCTTGCTATATGAGGACTGTTACATGACTCGATGACTTGTTTGTTATGTATACAAAGCTAGGGTCCTTAATCTAAAAGCACGTAGCATGTTGACATACTAGCATGAACCCTATAAGCAAAATAAAAAAACAAAAGTCCAGCCACCTAGAGTCAGCTGCTACGTTATCGAACAGGTCAGTCCGGGTGTCCAAGAGGGTCCCATGACTAGGCTTAAAACGATCCTTAACACATCCAGCCCGCTTTGATGATCAAAGGAGGTCTAAACCATTACGGCTTTGTAAGGCACGCAGCCGCGCGTCATGGTCGGGATGGGCATCAAGCTTAAGAGTTGGTTGAAAGGTTGAGGTGTGGAGATGGTTGAAAATTAAGTGTTGAAGCTGGTTGCAGGTGTGCATGAGGCAAGGATTCAGAAGGCTAGAGTCACGCAAAGAGCGAGGAGCAATTTCTGGGTGGGCTGGAAAAGCGTGACTCACGCATTTCTCTCTACCTGAGATGCGTGGGTCACGCATCTGGTTGGTGAGTCACGCATCCTCTGAGCAGGATATGGCTCACAGTAGAATGTGTGGGTCACGCATCCCCATGCGTGACTCACGCATCCCCATGCGTGACTCACGCATCCCCATGTGTGACTCACGCATCTCTAGCCCAACTTGCTCTATTTTTAGCGGTTTGGCGGTGGCACTATATATATGTTTCTTTCTTGATTTGAAAGGCAACRGACACATTCTAAACACTCTCTACAAGTATTGTAATATCTCTAAAACCTCAAAACTCTTAKTTTAAGCATAGGTTTAAGATTGAAGCATTGCAATTGTATGCAATTAGAGCTTGTTGTACTTGTTGGAATTCATCATCAATACAATCATAGTTCCAAGGGTGGGTTTTCTCCCGGTTCTCGGGTTTCCCACGGTAATCATATCTAWTTTACTCTTTTAATTCTTTCATATGCTTGGAACTTGTTTATTGCTTGCTATCTTGGTTGTACTTGGCTTGTAGTACCTGCATGTTGGTGGTACTTAAGTTGTGTGGGTATATTGCGAATTTGTTTGGCTTATCTTTGGCGCAACAATTGGTATCAGAGCCGAGGTGTCGTCTTTGGTGGTTTGTAGCTAGATTTGAGCTCAATTAGTAGTTTATGATTGATAATTCTCAAGTTTAGGGTATTACGTGTTTGAGGTTTGAATAATTGGTTTAATTGTTTTGAGACCTTGACTATAAACACAAAACTTATAAACTATAACATGGAAGATAGCAAGTTAAAAATTGAGAAGTTTGATGGAAAAGACTTTGGATTTTGGAAAATGAAAATAGAGAACTATTTGTATCAAAAAGGTCTTCATCTACCTCTCGATGGTGAGAGGCCTAATAGTATGAAGAAAGAGGATTGGAGAGTGCTAGATAGACAAGCACTAGGAGTGATTAGATTAACTTTAAGCAAGAGTGTTGCTTATAGGGTCAAGGACATAACTACAATGGAGGAGATCCTTCAAACATTGTCTAATATGTATGAGAAGCCGTCGGCCATTAATAAGGTGTTTTTAATRTGTCGTTTGTTTGAGGTCCGGATGAATGACGGTGGTTCGGCCGTCGAACACATAAACGAGATTAGTTGGATACTGTCCCAATTATCATTGGTTGATATTCGGTTTGAGGATGAGGTGAAAGCCTTGATTTTGCTTTCTTCGTTGCCTAGGTCTTGGGATACAGTGGTTTTCGCTATAAGCAACTCTTTGGGTAAAGAAAAGTTGAAGCATGATGATGTGCATGACTTGATTCTAAGTGAAAGCTTGAGAAGAAAAGAGTCGGGTAAGTCGTCTAGTGGTGCCTAWTCTATTGAGGCGGGACGAGGAAGACAAGCAAAGGGAAACTCAAGGGGTAGATCGAAGAGTAGAGGAAGGAGCAAATCGAAAGGAAAATCTGGGATTGTGTGTTGGAATTGTGGAACAAAGGGGCCTACCAAAAGGGAATGTCCAAATACCAAGAAGAAGGGTGGCTCGGTGCAACGGAACAACGATTATGGTTCTTCATTGGTTAGTGTGGCTTCGAGTGATGATATCGGGGATGCCTTGGTTCTAAGTGTGGATAGTTCAATTGAAAATTGGATACTTAATTCGGGTGCATCATTTCATTCTTCACCGTGCAAGGAAAATTTTTCAAAATTTCAAGAGTGGAAGCTTTGGAAAGGTTTATCTTGTGGATGGTAACTCATTGAGCATTGAGGGGAAGGGTAATGTGATGATCAAGATATCAAGTGGGAGTTTATGGAAGCTTGAAGATGTAAGGTATATTCYGGGACTAAGGAAAAATCTGATTTCTGTGGGTCAATTGGACTCAACAAGTCATAGGGTCATGTTTTGCGAGGGAAGTTGGAAGGTGTCAAAGGGGGCCATGACGGTTGCTCAGGGCACTAAAACAGGAACCTTTACTACTACAAAAAAAGCCTTTGAGACCAGTTGAAATAGCTCAAAGAGACCGCAAGTCAACCGATGTAGATATGGCCGGGCTCTTTGTTTAAGAGACCGGTTTTAATTTGCGGTCTCATAAATTAACATAAGAGACGATTATGACTAAAAACCGGTCTCTTAAACTCAAACATAAGACACCGCTTTTTTTGTGTCAAAACCGGTCTCTTTAATGTACCTAAGAAACCGGTTCTGACACAAACCTGATCTCTTGATCTCTTTTTTTTTTAAAAAAAAACTATATGATTGCCACGTAGTGATGTAAGAGATCGGTTGGAGTGCTTATAATCGGTATCTTATGTCATTTTTTTTAAAAATAAAATCCACTTAAAATAATTACCACCCTATATATATACTTGCATATAATTTTTTAGTGAAAGGAATGGACGAGCGTATTAGATAGCAGCAGGCTAGTTGTCAACCAATAGAACCCAACCCTGCTGATGAATAGCAAATGCACCTTCATATCATACACTAGCCTCTTTTTTTTACATGTAAAAATAAACACAAGCTAATTTTCACGAGGCCAACTTTAATTCACAATTTACACCTTTGCCGCTAACTCAAGCCAACAACTGATTTTTTTTTTTTGAAAAAAACATGAAGTCTTTTTACACAAAAAGGAGGATAATTATATTACGGTCTTATAGCCWTATGATCAAATACAAGCCACCGGTAAGTGAGATGTAGCAACCTACTACAAATACAAAATGTAGGATGCTAGTATAAACAAACTAGTAGCAAAAAATGGCCTAAAAGGAAATAATAACAAGGATGAGTAAAATTGGCTAATATAAACACTAGGTAGGATCATATACATGCACCAACCAAAAAGAGCCTACAATATACTTTGAACACGGAGATCAAGCTCGTGCAAAAAATTAAAGCTGCAGCTAAGCCCTGCAAGATCGAGTACACGAAACAACTAAGGATTGAACTCTTGGAGATCAAGCACCTTGCATACCAAAAAAGTATCATAGTAAGGAATAGGGCTGATTATCGCACGAACCAAGACCGAACCCCCCTGGGCTCGGCTCGGCTCGTTAAGAAAATATAAGAGCTCGGCTCGGCTCGTTAGCTCGACRAGCCTATAGAGCTTGAGCTCGGCTTGAGTTTGTTAGGCAATTATAAAGCTCGATTTCGGCTCGAAAGCTCGAATTTTGGCTCGTTTAGTCGTTTATAGGCTACAGTTCAGCTCGTTTAAGGCTCGTTTTGCACATCAATGAACCTGATTTCTGTTTTTGAAATGTACAAATCTATGAGTTAATAAATTCAATACTTGTTTCAATCCAATCATTATTCACCAATTACAATTACAATATTAATAAAGTATTCAAAACTTCAAAGAGTTCAAACTACCAAATTACAACAAAGTTTTAACATAGTATTAATCAAGGAATCCAAATGTACTTTGGCTTGGGTTGTGCTTCCTTATCCTAAAATACACAAAGAGTAATATAAGAATTTAACAAATAAAATCAGCATAAATCTTCATTAAAAAATAATAAAAATAAAAAACTCCAACAAGCTTCATGCAAAATCAGCACATATTTTCATAAATTGAAGCAAGAAAAAATAACAATTTSAACACAAAAATAAGCATAACTCAAAATCAGCATAACACAAAAAGCACTACCGTCGACACGGTATTCATCGTCATCGTCATCGCCGTTTGCAGGCCTTCTTTCCCTCGCCTCGCAGTCGCAGATCCACCGCCTCATAAACACCTCTCTCACCGCCGCCAGACCCTCTCTTTCTCTCTCTAAGAAGTTTTAGGGTTTGAGTTTGAGTGAGAAAGGGGAGTGAATATTGAATAATAAGACAGTAAGTTATTGGGCTGTTGGGTTTGAGAAATCTAATGTGAATGTGTGTTAGACTTCTTAAGTCTATACTTCAGTAGTGCGTTTGTACACATTAGTAAATTACCCTTTTTTATTTTAAAAAATTATTATTTATTTCCACTTTTATTGTTTTTTTATATAATTATTATTAGATAGTACTTCGTATTAGCTATCAGATAGAAGTATTAGACTAGTATTTGACAAAGTATACATTTTTTTTTAAATGAGGTATAATATATTTTTTAAAAATAATTTATTATATAAAAAACTTAACGAGCCTGTTCACGAACTTTCGAGCCGAGCCTAGTCTAGTTCAGTTCGGCTCGTTAAGCTTTCGAGCCGAGCCCGAACTCGAGCCGAACTCCAACGAGTCGAGCTTTGACCGAGCCGAGCCCGAACTGTTCGCGAACAGGCCAGGCTCATTCTCACCCCTAGTAAGGAATATTATACCTGATACTAAAAGAACTACTCAACCTCTATGGCGTCAAATTCTTCTTCATCAACTTCTCTATTCTTAAGAACATAGGTCACCAACGATTCTCTGACTTCATCAATTTCTTTTTGAGAGTAGGTTGAGACGTCCCTGAAATACTACATATACACATACACAAATTAAAAGACAAATTTGATACTCGTCGCACCTATATTTAATTTAACTATAATTAACAAGTGCACTAGCCACACTCACCTAGTGTTTCCCAATAACAATCATTGTTGTCAATAATCATCCTATTACTTACCAAAAAAAGTTGTAGAAAAATTCAAGTTTGTTAGAGTTTTTTTTTTTTTTTTTTTAAAAATCTGGTTGTGAAGATTGGTGAATCTGAACATAGTAGCATGATACACCTTCCATTTGCATCCTGGTTTCTTGCATGGTTAGTTTAATGTGGTACAGTGTAGTAGTTGGCATTACTTGATTCAATCACAATAATCATGTTGCTTTGTGCAAGAAGGATCAAATKTTACTTTAATTTGYTGAGCTTTAGAAAGAATGAAGTTAATCGTGTCAAAATAAGCTTAGCTGTCGTTTTTGCATTTATGGCTATAGCTTGGCCTCTAATAATTTTTTCACACCCTAAAAGGATTAACACTGAATTAGGAAGCTCCCTTGATTTTTTTAATTTTTTTATTATATTTAAATGGATGTTGTAGTCTTGCCAGGAAACCTAGGTAAATATTGTAGAAGCTAGTACTAGGGAACAAATCTTTTACTTTCTTTCTATTGCAGAAGCAGGGTTGGGTTCGAACCTTTTTTTGGGTGGTTGACTGGTCGTTGCACGTGTAGCAACTATAATAGTTGTGCTTTATTTTTGTGTCGCTTTTTTTTCAGCTTCTTTAACTGTATGGGTTCCATGTCCTACTCTAGGAAGCACGGACACTTCGCCAAGGTAGCGTGTCCCATGTCGGACACGTGTCGGAAACGGACACTCCTCGGACACGCKTAAATTCGTGTCTGATACACAAAAGGACGTATCTAATTTTTATTATATTTTTKGACACACGGACACGGATAGGAAACGTGATGGACACGTGTTGGACACGTTTTCGAGAACAAGACTTGTATTCTCCTATTCTAATCTAAAACCCTAACCTCCATTATATCATTTTTTCCTACAAAACTCACTAAATTAACCAAAATCAATAGAATTCTTCTTCTCTCCTCATTTAGGTGCTCCAAGAACTCCTCTTCTCTCTCGTCATTTACGTCGCTCTTACTAATTCGTCGATCGCTGATTTATCTCASATATTTGATTGGTTTTTTTATTTTGTTTCACTTAAATTTAAACATTTTTATCGCGTACATCTAACTTATTTCAATTTTTATATGAGAGTGATATTGTTAAAGTGCTGCTTTACCTATATTAAATGCAAGCTTGTAAAATTATCTTCAATTTGATATATTTATTATGTTACTATTCCCGTGTCCACGTGTCAGCTATTTTTAAGTTGATGTTTTCCCGTACCCGTATCCTTTTTGGTGCAAATTATTTTTTTGGTTTTTTGGTTGTTTTATTGTTTAGTCTTTGCTAAGTGACCCAAATCCAAACTCTCTTGCAAATTCAGAAGCTGCACGGATGTTCAGTGAGAACAAGCGTGAATATAATAGGAGAGTGTGTGAGATTGTCGAGCAGAGTTGGACTGCTGACTAATGTTGTGTTCAGAATGATATATATCTCCAATTTTATTTATTATATAAAGTATTACCCCTTTTGAAAAGAACCCCCTTATTTTTATTTTTATTTTAATTAAACCACCAAACTTTTGCAAGTTTCAACTAGCACCACCACATCTTAAACTCCGATGAGTTTCAACTTTTCTACTAGTTTCCCAAGATACAACAACACCACATCAGTATATACTGTTTTCTTTCAAAAAAAAAAAATAAAGCAAAAGGAAACAATGTACCTTCTTGGGAACCAAAGGTAGTCTACTCGATATTGTTTCTTGCATATATCGGCACACATAGTGGCCACAATCCACGGTATTTAGAGCTTGACGGGGACACTTTCAATCACACCCAAACATAATAATGTTATTGTTTAATGTGTAAAAAAAATTACTCAACTAATAAATTTCATAAGTACACGAATTAAAATACTTACTTGTCTTTTAACCCATTTAATCCCCGAATCTCCCTTTTTTATTTTCTTGATGTCCTCTCGGTAAGTAAGGCTAAATTTTTTAATTCCGCTAAGACACATGTACAAAGCAAATATTAACACTAACATGAAATTTTATCACAAATTAGTTTATCTATTTTACTACAATAAGAATGACATACTCATTGAAGATTCTTTGTGCAAATGCTCGAACTTCATTTTCTTCCCCAACGGGATCAAGCAAAAAAACCAGTCCATTCCACGGACTTATAGCTGTAAGTATCCRTTGTCGACTACAACAAAAATAATTAAAGGTACTAATTATAACAATATAAAGATGTCAAACATAATCAAATTGAGATATACTTACACTTCATTATAAGGTGCAAAAAACAATTGATTTTTGTTTTGTCCTTCTTTGCATGCAAATGCTTGACACAAATAATTTATACGATCTTCTTCTTCAGTGGGGGTCAATGGAGAGATGTAGTTTGGATAAAAAAAAACCATACATCCCCAATATGCCATACTTGGTGCATAATTCGCTCAACTCGCTTTGCATCATGAAAAATAATTCATATCAAATTAATTTACAAATCTTAATTTAAAAAACAAATTACTATAACAAGTAATGTACCACATGAATATTGATAAGTGATCAACTCCGGCCTCTCTTTGGAAACACCAAAACCAGATGTACTGTCTTGATAATCAAGAATGGCATCACGCTTAAGCTGAAACACGGTCTCTGGAATCTCTAACTGGATTGTTTTCCCACTCTTTTTCAATAATGAACCTTCGTTTTTAAAAGTTTTCAGTAGACCAGAGTTCACCTTTAAACAATCTTGCTCCATAATTACATACTTCTGAGATGTTGATCCTTGCGATGATGGTGATCTAGAGGGTTGGTTGTTCAACTTTGAGACCTTTCCAAACTTGTAACAACACAAAAATATAAAGTTCAAGGATTATATTACACTAAAGGATTATCGTAAATCTTAATAATATATAATACATACCTTTTTCTTTGGAAAGATTAAGTGAGTAGGCCATTGGACAAAAGAGGCCTTTGCTTGACAAACTACCTTGAACTCTTGCGTAAGACAAGGGAGTAATGCTGACGGAACAAGTTCTTCGTTTATGGAAACTCGATGAAACCCTTGTTGGACGCTATCGAAATGATTGAGCACAACTTGTGTTGCACCTGGTACGTAGACCTCTCCAAGTGCAACAAATTGGATCCCCTTGTCTGTCTCAATTGCAAAGCAACACTCGTGTGATCCGTGATGAAATAATAATATGTGCTTAGATATTATTAACATTAAAGAATAATTGAACAAAAGGCAAGGATCATAATTACCTCAGGAACATCCAACTCACTAATAGGATGAACATCATAATTAGTCTCTAGAGTGTTTGATTTTAGATGATCAACTTGAGGAGTTGGAGAAAGTTGATGTAGTGGTTGAGAAGTAGAAGGATGATGATCATAATGCATATTGGGTTGTGGTTCAACATTATTATGATCAGGCCATGGAACTWTGTAAGGTTCCCCTTCAACTAGGTTCTCTTGAAATACATGAGTTGTAGTGGCATCATTCAATTGTTGCTCATTACCCCCAAAACCACTTAATAATAGTTTGGTAAAGTCTCCACCTTCATTTCTTGGTGCAGCAAATGTAGTATTAGGAGAACCACTTGGATGTTTATTCACTTGGCCACTCATATCAGCATTGAATTCATTGCCTAGTAGACCACCACAAACTAAACTGAACTATTTTAGTTGATCTGGGTTTAAAATCGACATCATGAAAGACATCATCATTTTTTGATTATTTTTCATCAAATCAAGCTCTGACGTTAAAGCATTCATTTCAACACGAGATGTTGTTGGTGGTGTGTGTATGTTCAATCCAAAGTATGTACGATTTGTGATATCGGATCTAACTCCCTTAACGCGCCCACCATTCTCTGGCTTCTGTAATACTTTAGCTAATATGTCTTCACGTAGATTGGTAATTTCAATTTCACCCTTCTCAACTTGAGCTTGCAATTGATACTATTAAATAGTAATAAAAATTGGAAAGTAAGCCCATATATAAATGAAATAATGAACTTAAAGAAAAAGATGTTATCATTATTGTCTTACAATTACCTTTGCAACTTATTTGTCTAGTGGATTATCAAACTTGAGTATGCCAGTTTCTTGACGTGAATGTGCTCGAATCCAAGTCAAATGTCGAGGAACATAGTCAACCTGGATCCCTCGGTCGATAATATCTTTTGCCTACAACATATGACATGGTATTAGAGATTTACTATTTCCCTTGGTCGAGGAACATATGACACGATATAAGAGACTTACTATTTCCTCTTCGAAGTATAAGTATCCACGCCAACTTCCTTGGTAGGTTGACTTGTTCAACAATGACCTTTCTCGATTAATTTCACTAATTGCCTTCATAGAAAACATGTTCAAAGTTAATAAATAAATTAGCTAGAAACTTTAGCATTCTTTTAAAGTTAAAAAATGAATGGCTGCTTTAACTTAYATTTGCCATTGGATTTACAATGTAGGCATATCCACAAGATTGCCTTAGAATTAGCCCATAATAAGGTAGCAACTAATAAAATTGTTAGCTAAAATAGTTCTTGTGTGTACACACCTTGATTTTTTCATCGGTATACATCTCCTTAAATTTGTCCCAGGTTCCTTGATTTATGAAGGGGTATTTCCATGGTGGTCTAGATCTCAACCTACCAGACTTATTTTGATACAACCACCGTTTTCTTAGTCGAGTTTTAAAAGCTCTCCATCGCTCACTAGCTTGACACAAGATCCATTTTCTTCGAGATTTTAGTACTACAAATCCCTTTTGAAAAATACATAAAGAATATGTAGCATTAATAGAGAAGTACATTTGAGTGTAGTGTTTTTCAAAGTATTTTAAGTTGGATATATCATTACTGTAATGATATCAGACAATTCATCCAAGATTTCTTTTGGGACATTCTTCCACGTCCTATAAGTAATGCTTACTTGCTCCTTGGCAACTACACCCACATAGGTAGAAAAAGTGTCTCTATACGGCCCACATGGTACCTTGCGAATGGAAAGCCACTCCAAGGGAAGTTTTTTCCCAGTTTGAGTGGCCTTCCCCACAATTGCAAGAATAGTTCGACCCCTGGTATTGTCACACTTTCCTTTTTCAACATCAGAATCATCAGAATCTTCAGAGGTTGCATCACCTTGTAGCTCTGTTGCTTGCTTCCTCTTTTTTGCCATGAAGCTGTAAAAACAGAAAACAACACTTGTTATATGTAAGAATAACCATTCATGCTTTCTATAACATGCTATTAAGTTTAGGCAAGAACTAAAATTAATTAGTCTAACACAAGCTATCACAGTAGCTACCACTCACAAAATACAATACAATAGATCGAATAGAATTAATTCTCTTAACTTCCAAAATAATAGACCCAATATGTATAGTGAGAGTTATAACAACCAAGCTGCCTCGCAATTATATATTGATTTTAATAACCTAAATAATCGACTAAGACAAGGGAAGTAAAAGGTAAACAATAACCATCATGCTTAATATACGCTTCGAAATGAGACCAAAAACATCAATTATGATCATAATCTGATATATAATATAGTGACACATGTACCTTCAAAATCAAGGACTTGATCTTCTAAAGTAGCATAAATATCAACATACTTCAACAAAAGACCTAAATTTTCAGTTTAGTAAATTGATTTAAAATGACACATTCCACCCAAAAAAAAGAAAAAATTAACTCATACTTCTGAAATTCAGAGAAGACAAATTTAAAGGTCACAGTAGTAATAAATTAGTGATATATTAAGAGAAGACAATTCTACCTAAATTTCAATCTCTTATTTCTTTTAAAGACGGCGACGTTTACGTTTACGAGAAGTATCTACGCCTTCATCGTTAACAAAAGTACCTTCAGTGTGGTTAGGACGTAGATATACCGATGAATCATCAACCATTTGATCAACCATAGTCTAAACTTGGAGCACCATTCTAGAAGACTCATCTTCGATGTTAACATCGTCATCAACATCGTCATCATCTGAATCATCATTGTCATTTCGAGGCCTTGGAGTTATAACAGCTAACCTTTTCTTATTGCATGGATCAATCATGTAAAAAACTTGTTTTRCTTGACTTGCTAGTATGAATGGATCTTCTTTATGACCCAACTTGTCAAAGTTAACCAAAGTAGTGCTCCCTATTTCATCATAAGTGACACTGTTGTTGTTGTTGTCAACCCATTTACATCCAAAAATTGGTATGGAGAAACCGTTGTAATGCAACTCAAATATTTCTTCAATAATTCCATAGTATTGCATTTTACCAAAAAGAGATCTTTTTTCTTTGGGCTAGCAAAGTGCATCGCTTCAGCTTCCAAAGTCACCCCACTATTTTGCATGGTACTTACTTCATCTTGAGCCCTAGTGTAGAATGTCTAGCCATTACACACATATCCTGAATAAAAGGAAGCATTGAAGCTTGGTCCATAAGCTAAGCTCTTTAGTCGATTGGAAATAGATTCATCATGAGGCTCTCTTGTCACTTGACACTTCAACCATATGTGGAATGTTTTGTTGTGTTCACTGAGTAATGCTCGCTCGGTTGCCTTTGGATTTGTCTCTCACAAGTAAGCCAAGTGCATTTGAACATAAGGTGCGACTTCTGGTTCATTAAGAAGGACATAAGTGTGAACCATCCGCCAACACTCAAATGAAATGTCGAGCCTCTTGTGACCTATGGTCCCATGTCCTTCTAATATCCCACCATGTCGGGATTTAGGTAGCCCGATAGCCTTCACATTACCAAGGAATTCACTACTAAATCTAGCAGCATCTTCAAAATATAATTTCTCCGCAATGCATCCTTCGGGATGAAAAGGATTATTGACATATTCCTTGTATGTTTTCATTTGCCTTTCAAAGGGATATTGATTTCTCAAGTACACGGGGCCACAAAATCCAATCTCTCTTACCAAATGAATTGTCAAGTGAATCATAATATCAAAAAAAGATGGGGGAAAGAACATCTCTAATTAACATAGAATGACAACAATTTCATCTTCACGGAATTTCAAGTCCTTAGGATCAATGACTTTACTACATAAAGAATTGAAGAAAGAGCAAAATTGAATAATGGCAAATCAAACATTTTTAGGTAAAATTGAACGAATAGCCACTTTCAACAAGTACTGCATCAAAATATGACAATCATGAGACTTTCGACCTACAAGTTTTAGATTATCCATAGATACAAGGTTCTTGATGTTTGATGAAAAACCCTATGGATCTTTCACACCCGCTAAACTTTCACAAAACTCTTTCTTCTCTTTTCTTGAAAGTGTATAAGCTACTGGAGGAAGATACTTTCTTCCATTCTTCTCCACTGCAYGGAGTTCATTTTTTATCCCCATACTCTTTAAGTCATCTCGAGCCTTAACCCCATCTTTTGTCTTCTCTGACATGTTCAACATTGTACCAATCAAGCTATCAAATACATTCTTTTCAATGTACATAACATCCAAACAATGTCTAGCAAATAAATCTTTCCAGTAAGGAAAGCGCCAAAATATTGAACATTTCTTATCTCCTTGAGAAGGAAGAGTAGATTTACGTCTTTWTCCAAAGGTTATCTGAATGTCTTTAACCTTTTGAAACACCTCCTCACTGATTAAAACTTTTGGACGTTCTCCAAATTCTTGGGTCCCATCAAAGGCTTTCTTCATCTTACGATATGGATGATCCATTGGCAACCAACAACAATGTTTGTAGTAGATCGTGTTCCTAGATGCCGACAAAAAGAAGCCTTTCAAACYATCCTCGCATATGGGACAAGYTGTTTTCCCTTTTACGGTATATCCAGATAGATTACCATAAACAGGATAAACTTGGATGGTGCAAAATATCATTGATTTTAAATGAAACATCTCCTTTCGATATGCATCATATGTTTGAACACCTTCTTCCCATAAAAAAGATTAAATCATCAATTAAAGGAGCGAGGTACACATCAATGTCATTTCCCGGTTGCTTCAGCCCAGATATAAACAAGGAAAGCATCATATACTTCCTTTTCATTCACAATGAAGGGGGTAGATTGTAAGTGACCAAAATTACAGGCCAAGTACTATGAGTGCTATTAAGGGAAGCATATRGATTYATACCATTAGCTGATAGAGCTAGGCGTAAATTTCGCTCTTCTTCACGGAATTATGGCAAATTATCATCAAGAAACCTCCATTGTGGGGAATCAGTTGGATGTCGAAGTTTACCATCTTTTTTTCGGCCTTTTGAATGCCATGTCAACTTTTCAACATCCTTTGCATTTGAAAAAAGCCTTTTAAATCTTGGAATAATTGGAAAATACCATAGCACCTTAGCTGGTATTCCCTCCTTCTCCTTATACCGAGAGGCATCGCAAACAGGGTAACAATTTAAGGTATCATATTCCTTTCGATATAGGATGCAGTCGTTAGGGCATGCATGGATTTTCTCATAAGGTAATCCCATTATGGACATTGTCTTTTTTGCCTCATACGTACTACTTAGAAGTACATTATCCTTTGGAAGCATGTCTTTTAACAGTTTAAGAAAATCAAAGAAACTCGTGTCACTCCATCCATGAGACGCCTTTAAGTTGTATAACTTAAGGACACTCGATAATCTTGTGTACTCTTCACATCCTTCATACAATGGCTTCTCTGAATCGGCTAACAATCTTTCTAATGTAGAAGGGTTGTCATGGAAATTTTCTTCAACAGTATGTATCATGTCATCTAACTTGTCAACATCCATATAATTTTCATCAATCGCGTTTTCCTCATTTGTGGAATCACACGAGGTTGGTACCTTACTTAGTTCACCGTGACGCCACCAACAAGTATATGTTTTGTCAAATGGCCATTTGCTCAAGTGATTGTCABTTATGAGAMAAAATATGACACTTAAAACAAGGACAAGGTAACCTCTCAAGACCTTTGTTGTTATTTATTGCAAATTTAATAAAATCCCTAATCCTAATATCATATTCTTGATCACCCGGTTTTGACCTTGATATCCAACTTCGATCCATTTTAATAAACTGACAGGCTAAGTCGAAAACCAAAGCAAATGAATAAACAAATTGATAAATAAAAGAAAGAAAACTATGGTAATTATTATAGTGTCACTTGTCAATGTTATGGCATAAGAAACCATTTATAAATAAACCGGTCTCTTAAACATATACATTTAAAAAAACAAATATAGCCCCACCAAA
The DNA here is from genome assembly GCA_008642245.1 of Bassia scoparia. Classification (NCBI taxonomy): domain Eukaryota; kingdom Viridiplantae; phylum Streptophyta; class Magnoliopsida; order Caryophyllales; family Amaranthaceae; genus Bassia; species Bassia scoparia. The sequence continues at coordinate 16,105 of SNQN01003385.1, read as the reverse complement.
TCACTTTCTTTATGTATGGATTTCTTTATATATTATGTACCTTTCTTATCCTTTTACTTTTGGCATATTAAAAACTACACCAAACTTTCTATGGAAACCTTTCACTCACGGCATTTAATTCAATCACTTCAATATCTTCACTTTTTAGCAATCACATATCACAGAGTCAAAATGCTCAAAAAATATAAACAAACATCAAATATTTCAAGCAACAAAAAATATATTAAAATCATAATAAAATAAACTAGAAAACACACATTAAAACRCAATCATGAAAAGCCAACACAAAACTAAAATACAATTAGAAATGATGCTCACTGAGTCACCGGTCACCACGTGTTTGATGAAATGCCAAGTGAATGAAATGCAGCAAATAAATCATGCATGTAATAGTTGGAATTCCTTTCAACACGAAAAACCCAATTTCAAGAGATACAAATTAATCACTATCAAGCATAAAAATCATATTAGTTTAACTACATTATTTCAGTAATTAAATATATATTTTTATGGAGATTTTACTAATTATATAAGTATTTTTAGGGAGATTTTACTAATTACAAAAGTCATTAGAAAAAACTTAAAAAAATTAATAGAAAAATTAAAAACTATAATTTCGAATAAAATTTTATAGAATTTTGTACACAATTCAGAAATACATAGCTGAAATTCCAAAAAACAAAAATTTGAGTTATTATAAAACTAACAGAAATTCCATTGGCAATTTCAGTAGAAGTTGAAGCATATTTTGGAACCGAAATTATAAGAACTTCAAGCTTAAATTGGATTGAAATTCAATTGAATTTCTATCACAACTTTAGTCAAATTTTTGTCACAAATTCGAAGAGAAATTGCAAAAAAATCATCACATTTTCGAACAGCCATTTACAGAAATTCAGTTGAATTTCCATCACAAATTTAGGCGAATTTCTATGACAAATTCGAACTAAAATTGCAGGAAATTCAGATCAATTTCATCACAATTTCGAACAGAAAATTAGAGACTTTTAATGGGATTCAAGTATACTTACCAATTGGGGAGTTAGTTTGGCGAGAGACGAGGGTTTGGCGAGCATCGACAGCAGCAATTCAACGCAACAAAGCACCGTATGATTATTGAGCCCCAATTTCACGCAACTTCTCAACCAAATTGACAAAAATTGAAATGAGAATGGCAAAGAGAATGTCAAGAGTATGCTGAGTGCAAAGAGAATGGGTTTGCAAGAATTGAAAAATTGAAAATAGGGTTTGCAAGAGAATGAAATGTATGCTGAAGAGAGACGACGCGAGTACAGAGAGCGAGAAACGAGTAGTGAGTACAGTGTAGAGAGAGACGAGTGAAAAAAGAATGAAAATAAAGATTATTAATTAATTTACAAACCAAAAAAATATTAAAAAGAAAATCAAGGAGACCGGTTTTCCTCTTCCACCGGCTTATTCCTTATGATAGTGGGCCCCATTATTAAAGGAGTCACAACATTAGATATCGGTTATAAAGAATTGATGTGTTTAACCACCCTAAGAGACCGATTATAAATTAAAACCGATTTCTTATCTAAATAAACCAGTTTTCTAGGATAACCGGTCTCATAAAAATGATGCTTTATCCAAATTTTGTAGTMGTGCTTGTACACTACCTTAGGGTGTACGAGCATGGTGGCTACGACTTCAGGATGTGATTCCAATCTATGGCATGCTCGGCTTGGTCACATGAGTGAGAAAGGGATGAGATTGCTAATTTCAAATGGTAAGTTGTCGGGGTTGAAATCAGTCGACATGAAATTTTGAGAAACATGTATCTTTGGCAAGCAGAAGAAGGTTTCTTTCACAAAAACCAAACGGTCCTTAAAGAAGGAGAAGCTAGAACTTTTACACACGGACGTATGGGCCCCAGATTTCATATCAYCTCTTRGTGGTTCTCACTATTTCGTTACTTTCATTGATGACTCAACCAGGAAAGTATGGGTTTACTTCATGAAGCACAAGTCAGAGGTGAATGAAAAATTCAAGACATGGAAGACGGAGATTGAAAATGCTTCGGGACAGAAGATCAARGTGATCAAGTCCGATAATGGAGGTGAATATGAGCTGCAAGCATACAAGGACATGTGTAAGGAGAATGACATTATTTTGGAGAGGACAGTTCCTAGCAAGCCTTACCAAAATGGGGTCGCGGAGCGGATGAATAGGATGTTGCTTAAAAGGGCAAGGTGTATGAGGTTAWATGCGGGTCTACCTAAATGCTTTTAGGCGGATGCAAKTAATACTGTGGTTTACCTTGTAAATCGTAGTCCCTCGGTGCCTTTCAATTTCATGATTTTGGAAGAGAAGTGGAGTGGGAAGGTAATTTCTTACTCACATTTGAAGAATTTTGGTTGCGTTGCCTTTTTGAAATCCTAAAAGAGAGACAAGCTTCACCCGAAAGCCATCAAATGGTACTTCATTGGGTACGATGATGAGAAATACGGCTATCGATTGTGGGATCCTAAGAACCGAAAGGTTGTTAGGCATTGTGATATTACCTTTAATGAGAGTTCCTTGTATAAGGACAACTTTGGTGAAAAATCATTATAAAAGGCATCGGTTGAGCATTAGAAAGAATTTATAGAGCTCGATGGTGGAAAAGTTCGAATTGGCAGTGAAACACAAGAAGAAGAACTTGATGAGCCACTTCAACAACCATCTCCTCAACAAAGGGTTCATACTCCCGTGAGTTCTAGTTCGAGTGAGTCGAATGATGACGTAGATGATGATGATGAGGTTTGGGCTGAACTGACCACTACTCCACCAAATAGAAGATCAGGTCGTATCTCAAAGCAACTAGATAGGTATTCTCCATCGGCACATTACTTATTRCTTACGGATTTCGGTGAACCAGAATGTTACGTGGAAGCAATAAAGTTGGGTGACTCAAAGAAGTGGAAGAAAACAATGGGTGAAGAAATGAGCTCGTTGGCAAAAAATGACACTTGGGTGTTAGTTGATTTGCCTAAGGGCAAGAGGGCTCTTAGTTGCAAATGAATCTTTCGAAAGAAGGCTGAACCGGATGGTAAAATCCGGTACAATGCAAGACTTGTAGTGAAAGGTTTTTCACAAAAGARRGTGTAGGACGTGGGCCGCGCCCTCGCGTATAGCGGGCGCGCGGCTTGGTACTACATCGAGGTGCTTTGCGTGGGCTTGAGCCACGGAACCCGCACGTGAGTGCGTTGGGGTAGTGTTGTCGAGTAAGGGGAGTCGCCACCGTGCCTATAAACGTTATTACGGCACGCCCTGAAACTTCGTGCAAATTACATGACCCACGTTTTATCACAGTAACCAGATTCTGTGGCGGGACATGGTACAATCAGATCTGTAACCCAATTCGCCCGCATGTAGCGGCTCTACTCGGCTCTATGCAATCCATTCACTCCCAGTTATTGAATGCACATAACTTACATTTAGCACCTTAAAAGCGTACTAACCCTAAAGATTACTACGAAAGTGTGTTCTATATATGCACAAGACTACCTAGCCTAGAAATTGTGACCACTTTGCATTAATCAAGTTAAAACGGTGCCTAAAAACGCGTTGCCATAGTTAATCTGATTTTAAAGTGATTCATATAATTTTCGGTCTTTATTACAAATATATACAAATGATGCCACAACCAAGACAATGCGAAATATAGAACTTCCAACATATATACAACCAATCTTACCCTAAATCTGCAAACAAAACAAAAGTAGTTCATAATAAAAAACGAGCGAAACGAATCTTCCTCTGAGACTCGTATACAAGGCACAAACAAACAAATGTTAGTTCGTATAAAAAGACCAGCGAAATGAACCTTCCGCCTTGAATCGCTATACAAGGATAAAAATCGTTAGTATTGACAAGTGATAATAATAATGACAATGAAATAAAAAAGAACGAAAAACAATGAAAAACATGAAAACTTAATGACAATCCTACATATTTACATGAAAATTGAATAGTGAGTTCTACATTTTTGTAATTAGATTGAAACTTGTAATATTATTAATTAGGTTGAGAAAAGAGATGTTAGTGGGCGAATAATCTCAGAAATAAACCTTGTATTGCTTGTTGAATCGAAATAGAATCGATGCTTAAATCCAGAACGAATGTATTTAGAGTGTTTGAAGAGATGTATGATATGAGAGAGAAGAATACGCAAGTTAGAGCGGGAGAGATAGAATAACGTGTCCGAAATGAAGCAAGGCAGGCACCTATTTATAGGCCACGGGAAGAAAATGAGGGAAAAAACCCTGCGTATAACGCAGACTCTTATATATTCTCCGCGTATTTTTTTTATTTTCTCCGATTCCAATTTCCATAATACGATGATTGCCTTGATTCGACGCACCTAGACACCCTTGCTCTCCAAGCAAGGAGTTCTAGAGTGTTTTTAGAAGTTCCACATATTTCTGGAAGTATTTTTGTGTATTTGTATTTTTTGTATTTTCTGCGTATAAAACTTATAAAAATCATAGAAAATAAAAGAAAAAATCACGAAAAATAATCTAAAAATACTGGGGAGCTCAGAAAAAAAGTGAAGAGTGTGATGAAAAGTGGAAATTATGGAGATCACCAATATAAATTATTTTAAAAAATCCTAAAAATAGAAAATAATTAAGAAAATATTTTTGCCCCCTTTATTTGTCCTTTGCTCAATAGTTCCGAGTATGACCTTACGTATTTTCAACTTTTGTGAGTTCARAGCATCTTTTCTGAGTCGAAACAATCGCGAGACGCGGTATGTTTCATCACTGATTACTCTTTTGGGGAGACATTTTTTGGTGTCTACAGAGGGCATTGATTTCCACGAGATCTTTGCTCCAGTGGTGAAGTTAACTTCTATAAGGATTTTTCTTGGGATCATGACTTCGGAGAACATGTTTCTTGAGCAAATGGATGTGAAAATAGCGTTCTTACATGGTGATTTAGAGGAAGAAATCTAAATGAAGCAACCGGAAGGGTTTCAAGTTTCGGGAAGTGAAGACTTGGTGTGCAAGCTGAAACGGAGTCTATATGGGTTGAAACAAGCTTCGAGACAATGGTACAAGAAGTTTGACAATTTCATGTAAAGCAATGGATTTGTRAGAAYAGAAGGTGATCATTGTTGTTATTGTCAAAGGTATGTGGATGGGTGTATCTACTTGCTTTTGTATGTTGCCGACATGCTTATTGCGGGAAATAGCATGGATTTGATCTTTGACTTGAAAGGAAGATTGTCTCTTTGATTTGAAATGAAAGATTTGGGTGAGGCTAAGCAAATACTTAGTATGAGGATTTCTAGAGACTTTTCAGAGGGAACTTTGAGGTTGTCTCAAGAGGAATATGTCAAGAAGGTGCTCCGGCGTTTCAACATGGCTGATGTCAAGCCTCGTATTTCTCCTCTTTCATTGGATGTCATATTGAGCAAGGAGGATTGTCCCAAGACAAAGGAATAAAAAGGAAGAATGGCCACTTTTCCATATTCTTCGGTCGTTGGTAGCTTGATGTATGCTATGGTATGCACGAGACCCAATATTGCGCAAGAAGTGGGAGTTGTGAGTAGATTCGTGTCAAATCCGGGTGAGAAACATTGGGAAGCTGTCAAATGGCTCTTGAGGTATCTAAATGGTACTTCGAATATGGTTCTTTGCTACAAGGGAATGAAGTTGTTCTAGAAAGTTTTGTTGATGCTGATTTTGAGGGTTGCTATGAGTCAAGCAAAAGCACTTCGGGGTATGTATTTACAATTAGTGGGACGGCCATTAGTTGGTTGAGTAAGCTTAAGAAGTGTCTCTAGGTCAACGACTGAAGGTGAGTACGTGGCTATGTCTGAGGCAGGTAAGGAGGTTGAATGGTTAAAAGCTTTCCTTGAAGAGATGGGCTATCAACAAGATGGATGTGTGTTATAGAGTGATAGTCAAAGTGCGTTGCAATTGGCCAGTAATCCTGTATATCACTATCGGACCAAACACATCAAGCGGCGATATCATTACACAAGGTCTTTGGTGGATTATGGCACGATGAATTTGAATAAAATTGCCGGATCGAAGAATCCTGCTGATATGCTCACTAAGATTGTGTCTAGTGAGAGATTGAGGTTTTGTCGTGCCTATTGGTCTTATTCATTGATTGTGTAAGTTGTTTGTGCTATGGATGTGTATTGTTGATGATAGTTGGAACATGTTRTTTTCTCATGTTTTGGTTGTGCCTTGTATCTCTTTTCAACCAATCTCCAAGTGGGAGATTGAAAGGTTGAGGTGTGGAGATGGCTGAAAATGAAGAGTAGAAGTTGGTTGCAGGTGTGCGTGAGGCAAGGATTCAGAAGGCTCGAGTCACGCCAGAGCGAGGAGCACTTTCTTGGTGGCCCAGAAATGCGTGACTCACGCATGGAAATGCTGCCTGAGATGCGTGGGTCATTCATCTGGTTGTGTGAGTCACGCATCCTCATAGCAGGTTTTGGCTTAGAGTAGAATGTGTGGGTCACGTATCCCCATGCGTGACTCACGCATCTCTGGCCGAACTTGCTCTGTTTTGAGCGGTTTSGCGGTGGCACTATATATATGTTTCTTACTTCATTTGAAAGGCAACACACACATTCTAAACACTCTCTACAAGTATTGTAATCTCTCTAAAACCTCAAAACTCTTAGTTTAAGCATACATTTAAGATTTAAGCTTTGCAATTGTATGCAATTGGAGCTTGTTGTACTTGTTGTAATTCATCATCAATACAATCATAGTGAAAATGGTGGGTTTTTCTCCCGGTTTTCGGGTTTCCCATGGTAAACCTATCTTATTTACTCTTTTACTTCTTTCATATGCTTGAAACTTGTTTATTGCTTGCTATCTTGGTTGTACTTGGTTTTTAGTACTTGCATGTTGGTAGAACTTGAGTTGTGTGGGTTTATTGTGACTATGTTTGGCTTATCTTTGGCGTAAAATTGGTTACATAGGTAGTGCACCAGCGCCAATCTTAAGCGAGCCCTCCCGGTCTTATCTCAAGTGTAGAACACATTTATTCGAGACGTGTTGCCTAGAAAACGAAAACTCAGTGCCAACTACCTAACTTCCGTGCAATGTAGGATGCCTAACACAATGGCATCTTAAGGACGCCGAAATTGCATAACAATTCGAGTATTGTCCACGCATCACTAAAGGTAATAACTTTAGTGACTTCCCCAATGAAGTCGCCAGAAAACTGTACGGGCGTCGGGGCGTCAACGGGTCCGGTCCCTCTGCTTCGGGGGGTATAATTAGTTGATGACTCGAGTTTTGATTCTTGTTTTTGCATAGTGTGAGTATGCCTGGAGTTGTGTGTTTATACTCGAAATGAGTAGAGGAAGTCGCCACCGCGCTTCTTTCAAGAAGTTGCGGAACTCGATTTAAGCMTTGCCTATAATTGCATAAAGCAAGGCGAAGGACTCCATATCTGGTAGTGCACCAAAGGTCTAGATTAGKGGACAAGGGTAATGGTGAAGTTGTGCACAACACCCCCCCTGCGTCTAGCGGCCTCTACTCAGTTATTGCGAGTTCATTGTCCAAAAGACAACAACAAACATTTTTCTGTTTTAAACCCTAAACGTGCAAAGATACTAGGGGGGTTGTTTAACAGAATACTATGCAAATAGTGTCTAGTTTGTTGTGGCATGTGTTATTAATTCCGTATTCCAAGAGCCTAATGTCGGTTGTCCATAATTGTCTTATTAGGCATGAGAACACAAAATTTGCCGGTCTTTGTTTAAGCATATTATGGGTGTGATACAAGCATGCAAGCACTCGTGCGAGGAATTGAAATTATGCCTTAAGGCTGCTTTTAATTTGAATTGCCAAGTTGTTATTAGTCAATATTATATGCAAATTTACATAGAAAGTCAAATTTCTAATCAAGCATGCAAAAGGGGGTTTAGAATTGAGACGTTGGCCTCAAACCTACCTCGCAACACGATGTCGAAGACCAAGGACGTAGCTTCGGACCCTTAGGAACCCTTGTCGAGCCTTAGAACCCTTAGAACCTCTTAGATCTAATGAAAAAGAGTGTTTTTGAATGTATTGGAATGTGTTTATGTGTGTATGAGAGTATTTGTGTGAGAGAGGGAGAGTTTGGACGAGGGAGAGAGAGAGAGAAACAAGTGTATGAGGCGTCCAAAGTTGCAAAATGGCTGTGGGGGTGTTGTATTTATAGGCAAGGACCAAAAAGGAAAGCAAATGGGTGTAATGACGCCAAAACTGGGCGTAATTGCGCCCTACCTAGGCGTAATTGYGCCCAGGTCCTGCTCCTCTTTTCTAGTCCAAACTTGCCTAGTTTAAAATGTTTTTGTCGGTTTTAACTTTGGAAAAAATTGATTTCTGCCTTCACCAATGCTGAAGCGTGTGTGAGAAGCGAGGGGATGAATGTGGACATCCTTGGGGAGCAAGCCACGGCCAAGAAAGGTTCCAAAAGGTCCCGGAAGCTTCCGTATCGCTCGGTTTTGTGGTTTACTTAAGAAATTATTAAATATTAAKCCATAAATTAAAAAATATGGAACAAATACATTAAAATTCCTTGTGAAAACTAGTATTTTGTGTTAAAATTTCGTGAATTTTGGAGCTATTTTGATAATTGAATTAATTATTGCAAAATTAATGAAGTTGTTGGAAACTTCGAAAAACGCAAAAATGCTTAGAAAAATTCAGAAAATATCCGGAAAATTTCTAGAAAAATTTCTGAAAATAAGTTAAAATTATTTGAAAATAAAAAATTACTATTTGAGGTGCTAAATGCTTGGAAAAGGTGCTCGGTGTAAGGGAAGTTGCCTTTTTAGGGCTTGTTAGGGTCCTAACTCTCTCGATTTGACTTGTGTGTTGCAAGGGGTGTCTTATCATTGGCCATCTTGGGCTAGGGACAAATGTAGGTATCTACACAAACAAATCACAAGAGGGAGAGACAGGCGATGAACCACATTGCTCTCATTATCATGAGAGTTGGCAACTCCGTTTTTGTGGAAAACTACYCTTTCTTTGCCAAACTTGAAACTAATGGCTCCATGTTATACGTTAACACATGCCCCAGCCGTGGCAAGGAAGGGCCTCCTAAGGATCACCGAGATATCGGAGTGATTGTCAAATTCATGACCACAAAAACATTTTTAAACATGTTCCCTCTCTTTCCCACCTTGACTATAACGTCTTCGGTTACACCAACCGGGACTCAGTTTGTACCGTCCGAAATTGGATCGTAGTAGTGGGGGGCTTGAGGTTTTTAAGGCCAAGCTTTTAGGAAACGGGAAGTGTTATTACACTAATCCCGCACCAAGGTCACAAAGTGCATCTTTGACATGCACTCCATTGATGGTGCACGGGATAGAAAAAGTTCTCGAATCCTTGAGCTTCTCAGGGATCTCTCTTAGGGATTCTCTCTTTGGCACATTCTTGCTCCTTTTTCCTTTGTTAGAGGATTCACCAATAAATTGAGTGAAGTTTGGCATTTAATCCTTTGCTCCATTGGGGGAGAGTTTGGAATGGTGTTGTTGGAGCATCTCAAGAAATTGACAAAACATGGTGTCTAGGAACTTCTCCGGGTTAGGCATTTTGGATATGACCTTCAAAACTACGGGGTCTTATCTCACACTCGACACACCCTCTTCTATAGCCTTGCCCTTCCTCCTAGCACTCTTGTTTTTCTTCTTTCGCCTTTTCTTTTCTRCCTCCTTGACCTTCTCGTCTTCGGTCTCACTCATACGCTCACTCTCACCAACATCAATAGTCTTCACCTCAATTGCCTTACCTACCTCATMAATCTTTTTCTTTTTCACACTCTCTTCATCCTAGATATTTTATTGTTTTTCAACATTCTCTCCAATTGGTTCACTATCCCTTTCTCTTCACAACTCACCCTTGTACGACCGCCGGGGCGTCACCGGGCCGGACTGGGTCCGGTCCCTCTTCTCCGGGGGGTACAATTAGTTGATGACTTGAGTTTTGCTAGAATTGAATTCTTGCTTTTGCATAGTGTGAGTATGCATGGAGTTGTGTGTTTACACTTGAAACGAGTGGAGGAAGTCGCCACCGCACTTCTTTCGGGAAGCTGCGGAACTCGGTTTAAGCCTTGCCTATAATTACATAAAGCAAGGCGAAGGACTCCATGTCTGGTAGTTCACCAAAGGTCTAGATTAGGGGACAAGGGTTAGGGTAAAGAAGTGCACAACACCCCCCCCCCCGGCGGCCGGCGCGTCTAGTGTCCTCTACTCAGTCATTGCGAGTCCATTGTCAAAAAGACAACAACAAACATATTTCTGTTTTAACCCTAAGTATGCAAATTACTAGGCGGGTTGCTTAACAGAAATAGTTGCATATAGGACTAATTTGTTGTTGCGACATGTGTTATTTAGATCCGTAGTTAAGGTGCCTAAAAGCCAATTTGTCCATGAATTAGTCTTATKAGGCGTGAGAACATGCAATTTGCCGGTCTTGTTTAAGACATAATATTGGTGTGATTTGCAAGCAAGCAAGCATTCAACAAGAATTAAAAGTTGCGCCTAATGTTGATTTTAATTCATGTCGAATAGTTGTTAATCAATATTACATGCTAATTACATAGAAAGTTGAATTTCTAACAAGCATGCAAAAAGGGGGTTAAGAAATTGAGACATTGGCCTCATACTAACCTTGCAACACGGCGCAAATGATTGAGAACGATGTTAGGGACCCTCGCGAACTCATACGAACATGAACAAACTCAACTCGAACTCAAAATAAACCAAGAACCCAAATGGATGTATGAATGAATGTGAATTTGTATTTTGAAATGTTTTTAATTGTGTTTAAGAATTGCAAAACAATTTGTGTGAATTTGAATGTGAGAGAGAGAGTATTTGAGAGAGTTTTTAGAGAGAGAGAGAGAGAGKGGGAAATCGGGCATAAGCCGAGCATATGAAGTGTATGTGTTGGGTGTGGGCCGTGGGTGCTTGTATTTATAGGGAAATCAAGCTTGGAGAGCAAGATATTGGGTGCAGTTACGCCCAGTTGRGCGCTGTAGCGACCAAAATTCCTTCCTTTCTTCGCTTGATTTTCTTGCCTTTTTTAGCTTATATGTATCAGAATAAAATCAAAATATAATGTTAACTGATGCCATTCATGCCCAAGAAGCTARGGGATGAACCTAGACTGTCTTGGGAAGCAATTCAATTGGGCCTCACCCTTCTAAAAGGTTCCGGAAGCTTCTGGAATGACCTGTATCGCTCGRGTGCGCGTTTTTGCTTCAGAAATTTATAACTAACTTTATACAAGTCCAAAAATTATGGACAAATATGCATAAACTTCCTTGTAAAAAATAGAGCATTGTTTTAAAATTTCATGAATTTTAGAAATGTTTTCATAATTTAATTAATTATCGAAAAATTAATTAAATTACTAAAAATTCCGAAAAATGCCACAAAAACGTTAGAAAAATTCTTAAAAATAATTCAAAATTATTTGAAAATTAAAACTCATTTTTAAGKGTGCTTTGTGTAGGGAAATGTGCCCAGTGTAGTGAAAACTTGCCTTTTTAGGGTCTGTTAGGGCCGTAGCTCTCTCAATTCAGCTTCTGTGTTGCAATGGGGTGTCTTATCATCGATCGTCTTGGGCTAGGGAAAAATATAGGTATCTACAGAAGCCCCCACTTTGGCTGAGTTTGTAGAGAAGAATATCTCGTAAAACAAAAGCCAAAGTACCGGGTACTTACAAAATAAATGTGTTAGTTTTACCTGCACCTRCGGTTGTTGTTGCTTTCTTGCTTGTTGCTTATYTATTAGTCCTTGTTTTGATGTTTCTTTCTTTGTTGATTTGTTTGCTTTCATCTCCATTAGTGTTCACTAGGGATTTTTGTGCGCGTGCTTTTGCTGTTGTCTGCCTCTATCCTTTTCAGTGCCACCGTCCAGGACTTCATGGAAATTTGTGTCCATGCCTGCATCTATCTTTTAGCATTGCCTTTTCCCTCATGAGAGAGCACAAACACTCTTTTGTCGCCATTGTGAGAGAGCACAACCTCTTTTCATCGTCTTTTGTGGGCCTAGCTTCGTCTTCATTGTTATAAGAGAGCACAACCACTTTTTTGAGAGAGCACAAACTTTTTAGCATTGTTTCTTCTTAGCCGTTGTGACAAAGCACAACCTCTTTAGTTTTAATTCTGTCTTATTCGTTATGAGAGGGCATAACCTTTTTGGTTTTAATTTCGTCTTAGCTGTTGTGAGAGAGCATAACCTCTTTGGTACCATCGTGAGAGAGCATGAACTCTTCATTGTGAGAGAGCACAACCTCTTTATGTGAGAGAGTACAAACGCTTTAGCACCATCTTGAAAGAGCACAAACTCTTCGTTGTGAGAGAGCACAACCTCTTCATTGTGAAAGAGCACAAACTCTTTATTGTGAGAGAGCACGAACTCTTCATTGTGAGAGAGCATAACCTCTTTATGTGAGAGAGCACAAACTCTTTATTGTGAGAGAGCACGAACTCTTCATTGTGAGACAGCATAACCTCTTTATGTGAGAGAGCACAAACTCTTTATTGTGAGAGAGCACAACCTCTTCATACACCTTCATCCTCGCTTGAGAATTCGGCTCGAGCTTTATCCCTTTTCGGCTAGTCATCCAAGAATACTCTTCAATAACCAATCTCTTTCGGTGCCTCCGTCTAAGATTACCCCCTCTGTCTTGGAGAATGACACTTATATCCTTTGCCTTCTTAACTTTTTTTGGTGCCTACTTGATCTGCTTATGTCAACTTAACTCCTTTCTGGTGCCGCCTTCCAGGAAAACTTTAGGATTACCGTTGCGTATAACAACGATCGCGTATAATGATATTTTTGTTGGTGCTTGTTTATCCCTGCTTATCTCTTCTTCGGCTATGCCATCAAGAAAGATTTCCCACTTAATGTTATGCAATGATGTCTTTTGCTACGGATGGTGTCATTGAGCTGCTAGGGATCTGTTTTACTCGACTAGGGATTCTGTGATTTTGATTTTCACTTTGACCTTTGCTTCTGCTCTACTATGGACTATGGTGAGTGTCCTTTGCAAATGTATGGTTACCATGGCAAGAGGTCTTGCAATATTGGTGCTTTAAATTTGAGAAGGAATATGGCATTCCTGCACTGGTATTGATATCTTTTGAATGTTCTTTCGGCAGAGCTGGTCAATGCCTAGAGGTCAGCCCCCAGAACGTGGTGCTTGGCTCAAGAAGTCAATCCTTGTTTTCTAGGCCAGGAGCCTAATGCTTATGTGTATACCCTGACCCATTGCTGATGTGAGATAATGGACTATAGCTCAAGCGGAACTTGACTTTGCTGAGTCGTTAAATGCTAGAGATGGCGTGATTTGCTTTGCATTGGGGTTAGCCCCCCTGGTTGTGTACCTGCAAAATTTGCACTTAAGGGTGGACCCTAGCTTTGCATTGGTTTGTTTTAAGAATCTCTTAGACTCCTTAACTTTGAGTTGACATGTTTGACCTTTGTATTCGTGCTTTTGTGAGTTGACTAACTCGAAGCATGCATCTTATATGCGACATGATGCATTGACTTGACTCTTTTGCAACGTTTGTGTTTTGACTATTGACTCACAAGTTAACTCGGCTTAGACCTATCATGCAAGGACCGTAGTGTAATGATTTTGTGTAGTGCAATGGTTTTTATTAACCACTTGGTCATGGAAGCAAATACAAATTAATGTATTTTTCAAAAATACATGCCAGATAGAGTTTTCTTTGACTAAAGTATTGGGATCAAGCCCCCAACATGTTGAGATGAAAGCTTCCTTTGCAAGTTGTGTTGAAAGAGGCACTTCGTGGCTATCATTGGTGCATGGTAGCCCCCAGAATTATGACGAAGGGCCTCTTGTGTTATGACAATGTTGCAGATGAACCTTTGCGGTGCTAGGAGCTTTAATGTCTAGAGCCTTTTTGCGGTGTTGAGAAGATTTGCATTTGTTGTAGTTGTAAGGTCGGCAAGGACTAGAACTTAGTGTGCTACTGAATCTTCATTATTCATTCCTTGCTCAGTGCTTCAGGAGTGATTTTTCAAGTATCATGGGCCGCCACCTGTTGGTCATCCCTTTTTGCTATGAGCGCCCCGGTTTTGATATGCCGAGACACGGTGCTAACTCAAGTCATGAACTTGAGTTTGTTGCTTGTTGAAGAGCCTGACATTAGTTGAACACGGTGACAAATATGCCCTCGGCGTACGAAGCACACAAGGTCCTTGATCTTCTAAAACTGAGTGTACTTCAAATGTAAGGAGCTTGTTTCTTTTACTGTAAGCCCCTAATGACTCCGAGCGGTAGTGCGAATATTATTACAAAACTTGTCAGGCACAAGTAGTGATGCATTTGVCTAAGGATGCATGCTTATGTAGCCATAAAGTATACTTAAGTCAGGAACTTGAGTTCACGTGCTCCCTCGGGAAGAGAGCATGTTGTTGGAATRTAAAKCCCTCAATAAACCATGACCATGCCTTGTATAGTTGGTTGCATGCATGGGGACTCTAATGAAGTTGTAAGCCCCCAATCTTATTAGAGTAACCATTGATGTGCCATGTTTGTTGTTTCTAGATTCAGTTGTGACCATTCAAGTCAGGAACTTGAGTCTATTTCTCCTTCGGGAAAGGAACAAGGAATGAGGACTTATTCGTTGAAACAAGCCCCCCACACTTTGAGAAGTGGACTTTATGTTGCGCTAGACATGACACGACTGAAGCAAAGCCCCCATGGCTTGTAAGAGCTGACTGATGTGCAATTTTGACTGCATGAGCAAGAGTGTTGCCACATGATTGCATTCGGAATAGTAAGAGAATCCTAAGGGTTATAGAAAGAAAGGCTTAGGATCTACAAAACAAAAGGACTCAATTTTGTGACTAGGGGTGACAAGGTGATGGGAATGATGTGGCTGGCTAAGAGATGTTGGTTCAAACTCGAGCCTATGTCACGTTCTAAACTAAAGAGAAGTTGTGCTTTAGACATCTAGAAAACATCCAACCAACACGATGATGAAAAATGACCTCTTTGTTTTTATGAATTTGGTCGAACCTTGGGGTGAGGCTACCTAAGTATCCAAGTGGAATCAAACCGATCGTAGTTCGTGAGGTCGTGTGTGCHAGTGATGCCTCATTTTGCCAAGGACGAAACCTTATTGGGAATCGGCCAARCCAGGTTTGGACAATGCTCATTTAGAGAGGGCTTTTTTGGTTGTAATGTAGGCTAGGTGTGGGGTGTGACGCTTTTGACGAACTTGCTGCAATGTATGTTTGCTTTTGCATTTTCTTTGATATTTCTTTGTGAACTTTGCAATGTGTGAAGCTGGGTCTAGACTTTATCACTCTTTATTGCTGAAATTTTTCCTTTTGACTTTATTTGTTGGATCTCTCTTTTTCTTTTCTTTTTTGTATTGCCTTAACCATAGCTTGCCTTTGGTTTCTACTTTGTTTTGCTTTGCTTTGTGCTGCTTTGACAACTTAGAGGGTAGGATAATGTGGGTGTGAAGGAAATTGGCTTCTTTTGCATTTGTTTGTATAAGAAGGCTCAAAGGAGTTGGAAGGGATTTTGTTTTGATTTGTACTTGTGATAGGGTGCATGGAGGGAGAAGGGTGTTTTKGTGAGTAATGAAAGATGGCCTCTCGAGCATGTCCATTTTATTCAATTTTTATTTTTATTTTTGTGAGGTCATGTGCTGATTAGCATTTCATCATGGAAGTCGAAGCACATGAAATGCTAAGAAAAGAATGTCAAAAGAGAAAAGAAATTTTATTTTGTGAAACGCTAATGAGATGACAAAACTTATTCCTAGTTGACATAAACTCGACAAAAGGAAAGAAAAAGGAAAATTAATGTCTAGGTGGAGGGACTCTCCGACTCAACCTATGCTAGAAAATTTATTGACTCTTGCTCATGTCGCCTTCTTGCTGTGAACAATATGTGCTGCTAGTGACTACTTTGCTTCATATGCTCGAATTTTTGCCTCTTGGAGGGATAGGAAGGAGCGCTTCATCAATCGTGCCTTTTATATGATAAGTGCCAAAAATGGTCACATTTAGGCACTTATTTCTTCCTTATTTTGGCCAATATGTGTGTTTTCAATATCATTTCACTAACCTTTTGGTTAGATTTCC
>SNQN01003384.1:32500-61845 GCA_008642245.1 Bassia scoparia | reverse complement strand
AAAGTGCCTCGTTAAAGTTGGCTATATCAAAATCAAAGAAGAACGTTAGTAATGACAAGCGACATTAATGATAACGATAAAATAAGAAGATAATAAAGTTAATGAAATGAAACAACAAAATGTGATAATTAATCTACATGTTTACGATGAAGCGATTAAAACGGTGGGTTGTTATTTATTTAAACTAACGATTATTTGATTGCAGCAACAAGGTAAGGATGGCACATATATGTATATTATATATGTATTTTGTCTCACTTGTGTATTTTGCCAAATAAAGACCGGAAATTATGTGAATCACATTAAATTCAGATTAATTATGGACAACCGGTTTCTAGGCACCGTATTAATTTGATTAATATCAAGTGTTCACGATTTCTAGGATAGGTAGTCGTTTGTGCATAATAGAAACCCATTTTTGTAATAACTTTAGGATTAGAACGCAAATAAGGTTTCAAAATTGCGAAGATGTTATGCATCCAATAATCATGTTTAATGGAATTACAATGAGACCYAGTAGAGGCCGCTACATGCGGGCGGATTGGGTCAAAGATTCAATCCATACCATGTCCCCAAACCCACGAACTGGTTACTGGATCGGACCGTGGGGCCATTGTTTTGGCACCAACGTTTTGGGCGTCCGTGATTAACCTTAATAGGCACAGTGGCGATCCCCTTACTCGATAACACTCCCCCAACGCACTCACGTGCGGGRTCTGTGGCTCAAGCCCACAACACAACTACACACATTCGAGGTAGGCCCAAGCCCCCCGRAGGGGGCCCATGGTCTACGGGGTGTAGCTGAACTTTCTCTTCTTCCTGGCCGAGGCCTTCTGCGATGTTCCCTCCTCCTCAATATTCCAGGTGCCAGACCTCTTTTTGTCAGACCCARCGCTTCGGTGTGCCTGGTTGCTTTGATGTTTGGAGGAGGGGGGGAGTTACCTTTTCCTTGACCTTCTTGACTGCACAGACCTCTTCAGCATGGATCCATGCTTCGTCCTCCCTCATCATCTCGTTCAAGTTTCCAACCCYTTGCCTTACCATTTGGAACTTGAATGGACTGTCCTCATCCAGCCCACGATAGAAATTGTCCAAGATCACCCGGTCTGGCAAGTCTAGAATTTGGAGAGTTTCGTTATTGAAGCGTTTTACATAGCTCTTCAAACTCTCATTGGTCCGTTGTTGGATCCTACCCAAGTGTAAGCTACTTTTCTGCTCCTGGCGATGTGCCATGAAATGATGAGTGAAAAGAACAGCTAGCTCAATGAAGTTGTGGATAGAACCTGTTGGAAGACCGCTYAACCACCTTTGTGCCAGCCCCTTAAGAGTAARTGGAAAATACTTACACCAAGTCGCATCGTCGGCCTYGGTGGTTAGCATAAGATGCTTGTACATTGCCAGATGATCATCTGGGTCTGTAGTTCCATCATAAGCATCAATAGATGGAAACTTGATCTTCTGGAACTACGTAGCCATGAGGATAGAAGGAGAGAAGGGGTTCTTGTCAGATAGGGAGAGCGCTTGCATCCCCCTAGTCACCCCTTGGGATGTTTGACCATGACCCCTATCCAGGTGAGCACCGCTTTTGTGACACCCCCCACGTTGGTGGGATCTAACCTCAGGTTCATGTCGATGCGATCTCGGGGTGGCCTGGCCAGATGTGCTTTGTGCTGGACCATGCGTTCTAAAAGAACGGTGTGAGGGGTCCGTACACACTAGCGTGGAACCAGTCAAGGAATGCTCTTCATCATACCGAGCGGCCTGCTTAAGCCTCTCAGTTCTCTTCTTCTCCAAGATTAGCCTAGCATCTTGATTCCTTTCCCTCTTGATCTCAATGATCTTTCGGGCATCCATGGAGGAAYCTTCGCYGTCCTGCTTCCTCTTTTCAATAAGAGTTCTGACGTCTTCTAGCTCCTCACGAGAAGAAACGTCATCCTCTACATAGGCTTCATCAAACTTATAAGGACCACCCTTGGAAGAGGTGACCTTAGTGGCAGTTGTTGCTGTGTTGGCAGACTTAGGAGTGCTACGGTACCTCCTGGCCTGGCTCTTTTCTCGTTCCAAAGGAACGTGCTCAATAGAAACAAATTTGCCTTTCGGCGTTGGATTTTTGACCTTGATGGTTCTGAGCTTGGGAATYATGGGAGTGTTGTACTCCAAAGCTTGGGACTTGGCAGGAGCTTCACTGCCAGTCACCTTAGACTTGCCTGCCTGCAAGGCTTTCAAGCGAGCATTCTCCGCTTGGAGAGCGTCAAGTTTACTCTTCAGTTCATCCTGTTGGGAGAAACGAGCCCATATCTTGTCCACACCCTTGGAGATTTCATCCTTGAGCGTATCATGTGAAACATACCTACTATCCAAGTCCTGAAGCGACAGGTCAGTGTTGTCCTCCAGGCCAACTTGGAAAGTGGAGTCGTCGGCGTTCATCTCGCCGTTGGGATTACTCTCCTTCTCTGAAGATGGAGGTGTGATCGTCCTTCGTGTTGTATGGTCATCTCCTGAAGCCATTTCTGATTGTCTCCCCACAGACGGCGCCAAATGTTGTAGCAAATAAAATGGGGATGACGTGTCKTGGCTACAAGATTTCCCTAGCTTCTGGGTTGAGAGAGGGGRGGAGGCTTCCCTTCAATGCTACCTCTAGAGAGCTGACCTTCTATTGCACATTGAACGTCCCTTGGCTATCTCCGATCTCCTGGCAACCAGATGTTTGCTCCTTGCTCCTAGCTTACAAAGCTTGCCTGGCACCTGCACAAAGGAGAATAATCCTATTTGGATTATCTCCCCTCCGATGCTTAAGTAAGTATGGAGTTACGGAAGTAAAAGTGCCAAACTAGAGAGAGAAAGTAGTGAGAGATGCTCTCAAGTAGTTGGGAGTGATGCAATAAATGCTATGAGAAATTGGGTGTGTCTTCCTTGGTTTTTCGGGGTATTTATAGGCAATCCCTCGAAAACCAAGGCATCCTTTGGATGGTTGACACTTGTCATCCATCCATGCTTCCGAGCGTTCCTTACTACCATTTCAGTATAGAAACGTCGGTTCTCCATCCCATTTCGGTCCGGATTAAATTAATTTGTAGCGTTTGCCACGTGGATCATTTCGACCCGATATTTGAAGGACACGTGGGCAAGGATTTTCCATGCCACATCATATATAATATTATAAACCTTTATAATTAATACTAGTGTTGAAGACCTTGATTTATTTTATGTTGAATAAATTAAGGTTTTGTTTTATTAAGTTTTATGATTAACAAGACATATATATRTCTTATATATATTTGTGATTTTTTGGTGTAGATTTATGATTTGTTATGAACTTGGTTATTTTAGTTTGAATTAATTAATTATGTTTTATTTTATATTTTATTTAATGGATTTATTCTTAGGTGATTTTTTATTATTAGTAATTCGAATTGGATCGGGTCAGATTCGGATCTTGAGATATTAATTTGGATTGGATCGGATTGAATTTTGAAAATTTTTTGGCTTGGATTATTTGGACTAGAAAATGAAAGTCCAAATTTATTTCGGATTGGATTGGACTAAGCTTCAGTCCAATCCAAAGTTCAAATAAACACCCCTAGCGATGGGTGGGAGACAGTTTGTGGCAGTGGTGGGTGGTTGTGAAGGTGGCAGGGTGGTTGTTTTGGGTGAAGAGGAAGATGAGTTAATTGATTTGGGAAAATTTAACCCTGGTTAAACCTAAATTGAACTTTTGGTTATATTGTGGAAGGATATAAAACTTTAGGGATTTATCATAGAACAAAAAATAAGCGGGGGTATACTTTGGAAAACCCGTTTTTTAGGGGTATTTTGTAGAATTTCCCAATTTTCATACATGCTTTAAGTTTAACAGTGAGCCGTGTTTTATACCATGGTGGCATCTTTATGTTTAGAGTGAGCCGCGTTTTATACCATGGTGGCATCTTTAACTCAATATCTATTGTAATAAATGAAACAAAAACATATATTTAATAAAAAAGTGGAAGTGAAAAAGCAAAGGAATTTTACAACATCATTTCAGTAAATCATCAAAATCAATATAAAATCCAGGATTTTTCGTACTTTACCGCCTTTTGCTTGCAAGATTTCTTAAAAGTATGTGGTACACCTCTTATGAAAGTTTGTGTTAAAAAATAATTAGTAAATATTAGTTAAGTGTGAATTAATATTGTGAATATTAGTTAATAAAATTAGTTAGCTAGTTAATAACATGAGCAAGTTAATAAATTATTAGTTTAAAATACATTAAATAATATAAAATTAGTTAATAATAACCTAACAAAAACAAATACATATGTAGGATTCAACATATAACCTAACAAAAAATATGGGTAAAGTTGTCACAAAAGAAGAGCTCCACTATCCTAAAATAAAAATTTAACAAGTGAACAAATACGTCTAAGAAGAAAAATGGAGCAACTAATGGAGATGAGACGGAATAATTAATTCGTATTAAATTCATATGGTGTACTAATTAATGTTAGATCGAGCTATTAAGTATTAATCTCCCTAAATTGAGATGAAATCATCCACTTTCGTGAACAACTTAAGTTGATGGGGTCATTCTAAGTTGGACTATTGGATGATTGAGGTTATGTTAGATTTGCATCTCATGTGAGTGAATAATTATTGCATTTACTTCACTTGTTCAGTACATGAGTGGAATTTCACAAGTGAACATGATGGTGTTAGTTGTTACTCATATGTTATCTTTGGAAAATGAGCAAAGATGAAAGATGTGCATTGTTTAACCCGTGAACCAACTGAAATGACATTACCGCCAAAACAACAAACAAAAAACACAGCAATAGAAAGGTGAATATGACTCCTTTCATTTGTTCATATCAAAACAAACAAATTTACTTTACTACTACTAATATCTTTCATTTTTTTCTTCTCCTTATTACACAACCACATTATAGCAAGTGGTAATGCTGGATTCACAGGATTCCATTCCAGTGTTGCAGTATTAAGTCCTCATTTTTCTGACATCTGCTGCATAATTTAACAGATGTCCTTCTCTTTTCTTTGCATCACTGCATTTGGCCACATTATTCTTTTCAACTTTTTTATTGCTCATCTTGTTTTCATCAATGAGTGTTCCAATGCAGTAGTACTATAACTAAATAACTACATTTTTTTGTTCCTTAAAAAATCCTGTCTTTCTTTTGCATTGAATATATACTCTTCCTTCTTATAATAATCACCATAATATACATCAGCTTATTAGCTCTTAGGAATTTGCCCACTTTTCTGAAAAGCTCAAATGGCTAAAAGAAATTTCCAATCTCAAAATTTCCTGCTACTTTTCATGTTTTTGCTGCAAACCCACTTCTCAAATCAGTTGCCAGAAGCACAAATGCAAGCATTTTTCACCATTCAAAGGATTCTAAACTACCCATTACACATAAGTGACTTAGACCAAAGCATTGATGTTTGCAGCATGGGACCAAACCCATATCTCACAATTGCATGTTATGAAGAAAACATTACACAAATCCATACTAAAGGCTTTATTGGGTATTCTCCAGTTTCAGGTGATAATAATAACAACTCCATTGAAGCTCTGTTTGATGCTTTTGCAGCATTGCCTGGTTTGAAGATTCTGTCTTTGGTGTCCTTGGGTTTAAGGGGCACTCTCCCTCAAAGTATAGGTAACTTAACTTCTCTTGAAATGTTAAATCTTAGTTCAAATCAATTGAATGGCACTATTCCTTTGGAAATGATGGGCTTAACAAGTATCCAAACTATTGTTTTGGATCATAATAAGTTTACTGGTGAAGTACCCTTTTGGATTGGCTCACTTCCTGAGTTAACTGTTCTTAGTTTGAAGAATAATTCATTAAATGGGTCATTGCCCAGTTCATTATCTAGGTTGGAAAACCTCAGAATTCTTCAGCTTTCAATGAATAATTTCATTGGTGATGTGCCTGATTTTGGTAACCTGACTAATTTGCAAGTTCTTGATTTGGGTAATAACTCTTTAGGACCAAAGTTTCCCATTTTGCATAACAAAGTGGTGAGGTTYGTGCTCAGAAAGAACAATTTCAGGTTTGGGATGACAGATAATCTGAGATCATTTTATCAACTTCAGAAGTTGGATGTTTCTTCCAATGAGTTTGTTGAACCGTTCTTGCCTTCTTTGCTTTCATTGCCAATGATTAGTTATCTCAATATTGCTGGGAACAAATTCCATGGTATGCTTCTTCAGAATATGAGCTGTGGTGCAGACCTGAAATTTGTGGACTTGTCATTCAACTACATAACAGGAGACTTGCCTGCTTGTTTGGATTTTAAAAATGACAGTCGGACTGTCCGTTTTCGAGGGAATTGTTTGACGAATGAGAAACAAAGGCAGCACCAGTATGCGTTTTGTCATAATGAAGCTTTGGCAGTGAAGATTATGCCACATAATAGGAAAGAAAATGGTTCAGGCTCTAAAGTTGTTGTAGCCATGAGCATTGTAGGAGCAACTTCACTAGCAGGTCTTATGATATTGGGAGTTGGGTTAGTATTCTCTAAACATGCCTTCAAAAAACCTCATCAAACAAGAGTCATACTCGAGAAGGCAACAATGATGTACCCATCGAAGCTTCTTTTGGATGCGAGTAAGCAACTTATTTGGTGTGCTTGTACTTATAATCTTCTACTACCTTATGCTACTGATTTTTACATGTTCAACCTGATWTCTGTCAGTGATAGTCCTGGTAGAATTCTCATTACAGTATAATCAATGCTATTGCCTATTGGAATGATATATAGTGTGCTTAGTTTTGTTGCTATAACAAGTGCCAAATGAAATGTGCTAAGACGGAAATAAATCAGTCTGTGTTAATTGTGTAAATTTCTTAGATGTCCAAAAGATAATAAACTCAATTACCCGAAAACTAAATTTTAATTCACTCATTGTTGCAGGAGAGATCTGTCATATGGCAAAGCTAGGACCCCTTGGTCTTCCTGCTTATCGGAACTTTCTCTTAGAAGAAATTAAAGAGGCCACAGCAAACTTCGATTCATCAAATCTAATCGAGGAAGGTTCTTATGGTCTGGTATGGCCCTCTCGACGACACTCTCAAATGCATCTGCTCCTTTGCAACCAACAAGGGAAAAAAAAATTAAAAAAAAATCATGCTTTGTTGATATGTTTTGTGTAATATTTACTTCCAAAAGTGGGTTGTGTAAACTTCTTTTGTTTGGTGACCCAAATCATGTCCTACAATTATTTATCAGGTTTACAAGGGAATGCTAGCGAATGATTATCCTGTCTCCATTCGGTGCTTGAAAGTGAGGAAACGCCGTGGTACACAGGCCTATACTCATGATATAGAGCTATTATCAAAGCTAAGACATATTTATTTGGTGAGTGCTCTAGGGCATTGCTTTGAGTATAATCCAGAAGACTCGACGGTGATGAGCATATATCTTGTGTTTGAGTTAGTATCCAATGGGACACTAAGAGATTTCATCTCAGGTAAACATCTGAATATTGAAAATATATCCAAATTTTTCATCAATGAAATAAGTGAATTATTGCATTAATTTGCTTCATATCCTCCTTTGTTCTTTGAATTGCTCATTTGATATGCCAATATGGCATTCATCACACAGAACACAGACCTAGTTGGTCAAAGAGAATCAACGTTGCAGTTGAAGTCGCAAAAGGAATCCAGTTTCTTCAAACGGGAATGATACCTGGTTTATATTCAAACAATATAAAGACAACCAATGTCTTATTAGATCATAGCCTTCATGTGAAACTTAACAGCTATAATCTACCTTTGTTAGCCGAGACCAAAGATAAGGTAATGCAGCAACATCGATCTTATACGCGTTTGATGCTTCATCGAGCCATATGAATTAAATCAATTAAGCATAGAGCTGACACTACACACTTTGTTTTCTATAGGTCAATACGCTCCCTTCCTCTGCATCCAAGGAAATAACTAAAGCAATGTAAGTACACAACTCAGGCCTAAATCCATATATTGCAGATACATGTTAAAGTCTTAGCCAACAAAAACCATACAATTCAACGTTTTAACTTATCGTCTGCAAGATAAGCGATRAGTCATTATCTTAAAATAAAAACGAAATTAACTACAACACAAGACAAGACCAGCAGGACTTGGTGCTATGGATTTAGGAGCATGAAGATGGTTTGGAAGAAAAGGAATGAAAATAACCCCTCCCATCACAGTATACTAACAGTTTTCATTCCTTTTCTTCGGATTCGCCTTTATATTTCCATATCCAAAGTAGTCCGACAAGAAATCATTGGCATGCCTATAGGCGCGGCTGTGGTGTTGTGCATGGTTATTAGTTTCGAAAGTTGACACYAGCACCATGGGCCAACCAACTCATTGTTAAAAAATGTAAGATRATTCTTCGGGGGGGCTATTGGCATGCTATTGACGACGCTCTAGTTGTGCTGTACACAAGCCATCTTCTTCAAATTGTGCCAAGCCTATCTTGTGCCCACCTTTGAGTGCTTAAATGCATTATTGCAGTTATCTTATGCTGCTAGAAAACATAGATTTTTGAGTATTATACCGACATCATTGTGCCATGTGGCTAGTGTCGCTTCAGTATGTCTTAACGTTCAGTTCTCACTCTTTTCACAACTTTGTGGACCACTTGGTGCATAATCTTATCAATCTTTGAATACATACAGAGTGAAGCAAGACGAAAAGAGCGACGTCTATGACTTTGGGGTGATTCTCTTAGAGATTATATCAGGAAGAGCAATCACATCAGATAATGAAGTGTCTATTGAAAAGGATCTGGTAAGTGACATAATTAGCTAGTCTCTTTCATGTACGTTGTAAATTAAATATACGAATGCTATAATGGTTGCTCTTCATCTCGATCATCAACAGTTTGAAGTTGGCATTAAGGCAGACAAGATAGCACGAAAGCAGATTTTGGATCCCGCAGTACACAAAGAGTGTTCAGACAACTCGGCGAAGATACTGATGGAACTTTGCGTGAGGTTACTGTCGAACGATCCTAATGATAGACCGTCTGTTGACGATGTACTCTGGAATTTGCACTTTGCAGCTCAGATTCATGATTCATGCCAAGGAGAGTCTCCATGTGACAAGTCATTGTCCCCTGCCTTCATTTCACAGTGAGATAGTCTATCRTGTGCTTCACCATTCAATTCTTGACTAAACTGATACCATCTTTTTTGTACATTACTTGAATTCACTAATGGTGTATATACTATGTAGAACAGCATTTTGGTAAGCCAGAAAGGCAGAAAGTAAGAACTGAAGAATGAAGTTTATGTATTCAAAATAGTGCCAATATGATGGGAAATGATCATTCGATAGGGTTACGCGAGGCTATGCTGTATCAGTTACGCTTTATATAGGAAAAAGATTATTAAAAAAGCATTCGATTAAGCTCATGCTAGTTCTTTTCTGCATTACCCTGCCCTTCTCTTCCTGCCTTCAATTATTCACTGAAGCACAGGTGACATAACACATAGACTTGGATCACTGCAATATTTGTTGGTTATAGACTTGGATCACTACCTGTGTCAATCAAACTCAAATACTCATGTTAGAAAAAGATTCGTGCCCAAGTGTTTAAAATGTACTGTCAGTCTGWCAAGTGTTTAACTGCTGGATGCCTGTTTTCAGTCGACGAGGTATCACCATACCAAATCGAAATAGAAAAGGATATATATCAAATTTAAATGTTAAGTCTTGGGTGATAACTTAATGATTCATTGGTGATTATGCTACTCTTTGCTGATATATCGACAACATGCATATTGCATAACTATGAATTCTAGCAATAATACAATAGGCCTGGTTCTGCATCATATGGAATAGTGATCGTGTTCCTATATGTGTTCTTCATACCAGATGGCCCCTGGCTTAATGCAACACTGATTCGGAATCACGGTAGATTGTTGTGAATCTAATTTAGATTTATAGAGAAAAATTGATAACATACAGAATGAGAAATTTTAACAAAACTGATTAATTTTTTCCGAATAATAAAGTTAAACTTGGGGTTCTTTGATCAAAGCCGAAAGTGAGATTAAGGGAAAACCTTGTTTGAGTAATTCTGCCCTTATCTTGTGTTCAAGAATATCAACTGTGACAGCAAGCTTCGTAATGCACACGTGCAACATGCTTTGCAAAAGAGTCGCTTAATCAATTAAACCTGCGCGACAGACATCTTGGAAAGAGTCGCAGCAGTGAAAAAGATTCAACAAACTACCAACAAAGCTACTGTCTACTTTACATTGAGACATACCATGGAATTTCTACTCATCAATCGTCGTAAGGACAGGATGATGTGCATGAACATAGTAATGGTGTCTCCAAACTGATGAAAATGGGCTCTTGGCTACACTGTCAACATAACAGCTGAAGCCATGAAAGTTTGAGAATTTTACTGAAATTTGGCACAAATGAATCACAATTTTGAGTCCGAATGAGCACCTCTATACATTCCCAGCAAATATTTCCAGTGTCTTTCGTGGAATCCCTGTGATCTTATGTCTAACTTCTTTCGTTAAATCTCTGCGATCTTAACAAGGCTGCAGGATTTGCTTGCAAAGTCTTGTTCAGTTCTGATGCTTCTACATCTGCATCAGGTCCAAACTGAAATGCTCTAAACATATAACCATTTCCAATAGGATCATTCTTCCCAGGTTTTGATCCTATTGTGCTCCTAGTACAACTTTTCGCAACTTCGTCAGGGTCAATCATTTTCATTGTCTTCGGTAAACAAAAACACTTCTCATTTTTCTTTTCATCCTGTGATTTCAAACAAGCATACTGTAAACAGGATTTTCATCATAACGCACAATTAGAATCATAACATGATCAACGGATACCAAGCACAGGTTACAGGTAGCATGAGTTCAGTGCTGTTAACACGGATTTCTTTTTCCTTTTTTTTTAATTTTTTTTATCAAAGCTGTTAACATCATTTAAACCAAGCAAGGAATCACAAATACAAGAAATTCAAATCGCTTTTACTATAAAAAAAATAAAATAAAATCTTTTTTACTTGGATTCGTCTTCGTTTCACCTCAATTACTCATTTCAAATCCTCGACCTTCTAGCATATTCATGTCATATATCAATACTCTAACATGGTTATGGATAAAAAAAGACATGAAATTATWAATTGTTTGTAATCTAGGAAAACACTTCGCGTCACACAAGAACGCATCCCTATTCTTTTTTCTTTTGCTGCGAAGTGCAAATGAACCACCACGTTGATACAATTTAACGCGGTGGGGGGTACGAACTTGTGAACTATTGTCGACAGACCTTTCAAACACCACATGGCAATTGGAAAATTATTGGCATAGCAATCCAAAGAAAACATCTGCAAACTTTTACCAGTTACTCAACTATACTGCTATTGAAAATTTCCAATTCTGGAAAAAGGGAATAAAAATACATTAAAGACTACCGTTCAAAAAAAAAAAAAAAAAAAGTATTGTATGACTAACATGGTTAAATTAGACATAACAGATTTTAAATATTTTTCACTTCGGTAATCAATGAACTTCACAAACATCCTGTCAAAACTTCTCAGACATCTCCCAAAAGAAGAAAAAAAAAAAATAAGATCAAACCAAATTAACAAATTTCCTAATAACATATCTCTGTTATGAGATCTTGTAAACACGAATGGATAAATAATTTTATTTAACAAATCTAAATCAATCAACTACAAAAAGTTTAATTTTAAAATTTTCTCCAAAAAAAAAATCAAAAACATAAATTTATCTTATTTTTCTTACTTCAAAATAGAAATCTCAATCATTATTGCATTTATGATATCGTAACAAATAATCATTGTTTCAAGCTTTGTTTTTGGGTACAATAATTGATTAATTTTTATTTATTTATTTTAATAATTCATTTTTAGTTCCTGATTCCTTGTCCTAGTACTATAAATATATGTCACAAAAACCACTCTGCAAATTTGGAATCTCCCAATATGTGAATATGCACATAATAAACACACCACCTTTGCTCCATCAAAAGTCAAAACAAACTCTTCAATCTTTCAATTGCAGCAACACAAAACCATAAACACATAAAATGTTATTCAATATTTGCAATGCAATTAGGAGTCTAACATAAGCTCTAATTTGATAATTAAAACATTTACAGCCAACAAAATTAGCAATTTTTTTTTTTCCTTTTCCTAGGATTAATTGATGTACTCTGCATTTTGAAAAATTAATTAAAAGTTCTAAGTATGAGAAAAATACATATTAGCAGATTAATGCTAAACACAATCAACACATTGAGAATTTCATAGAAAAATTTATGATGATCTCCTCTATAATATATGAAAACAGAAAAGAACAATTAAACTTATGATGACATATGTAGTTACCACAAGAAGTGTTATTAGTTAATTAATTAAGAAAGTAATAAATATAGCATAATAATTAGATATATAAAAGAGCAACTAACCATTTTACGAGAAGTAATACAAAGCAATTAAACTTTCGGTTGCTGTTCGAGTAGTAAGCATGCGTTGAATGCGATCAAAGGCTTAAATGACAATATATTTATATTCGATGGATGAAGCATCAACCCTCTGTTATTCTCTATTTAATGGAACTTCTGTACGATTGTTTGAGAGAAAGAATATGATTTATTTTTAATTTTATGTTTTGCTCTTGATTAATTATGAGAGCTTGTGTCAAAGTTTCATACAGGGGAGTCAAGTTGTTACTATTACAGTATTAGTCTTCCCCAGTAAGAAATGAACAGTCGTCGTCAGTTTAGAGGTGACAAATAGGTCGTTTGAATTAATATCTACTTTGGCTAAATTAATTTAAGCTTGTCGTATGCTAAAATATGTTTACACATCAATTCACTGGTGATACTTTATATCATTCTTATTTAGTAATGTGATTACTTTTTAATAATTATTAAATATAKGGAGTAATATTTATTTCAAATTAATATTCTTATTTTTTGATGTTATGCAACTTTAAAGATTATATTATACTCCCTTTATAATGATCATATAACAATATTTGACTTTATACATATTTTATTAATGTAAAGGAATAAATTTGGTTTTCTTTGTGTGCATTTAAAGAGTCACAAGGACGGAAATAAGAATCGATCCCAAAATCCTTTAAAATTGAGAATGAAATCGTAACCACTTGAGATATCCCTCGTTCTTAAGATACAATTAGCCCATTATTCACACATTTACTAGTATTTACTCCTCTTTTGGAAAAATGTTCATTCGTAAAAAATATTCATTAAATGTTACACTTTTTTGTTGGGTTATTATTCCAGTATTTCTCTCTATCCTTGTCAAATCATATGACCCCCTTATCCTTTTTTGTTGGGTTATTTTTATTTGATTATATATACGGAGTGGTAATTATTTTATGATCAATGAAAAGGTGTAATAATGATAGCAATATAGATAATACAGGTGGCACATGAAAAATGCTCCGTAGAAAAAAGGGAGGTTAAATAGAAATAGAAAGGGCATTCAGGAAGCCAGTTGGACAAGTGAGTCAGCAAAAAGGGACGAAGCTTGGCCACAAATAATTTCGTGGCTGATATTGAGTATTGAATAGTGCTGACGTCAATTTAGTGCACGATAACTCCACTTCACTTTTTAGGGGATACTTGAACTTGATACTTCACGTACCATATCACCATAAACTACACCTCTAATATAATATGTACATGTTCAATTCTTCATCCCTTTTCATTTATTATTGTCTCCCTTTTCAACCAGATTCTTCGCCCCCTTCAAATTCCATTTTATCTTTACTTATTGCCTTAAATCCGAGTTAAGATCAAATACGGCCACTAAACTTGATGTGGCATCCCAGTTGGATGCCACAAGAGCATCAAAAGGGTGACGTGGCACCCCTAAAATATGTCACGTACAGTACAAAAAGGATGACTTGTGCCCCTTCAAATTGTGRCAAGTGTGTACCAAGGAAATTACTGTTGGAACATTTATACATAAATGATCCATGAGCTAATGAAATTAGTAGGTGATTATATAGGACAAATCATGGCAAAGYGCTATTTGGAGTAAGTACCAAAATTGGGTAGAAATTTGGTGGAAAAAMGGGAAAAGAGCAAATGGCGCCAAGCCATATGAATGGCGCCAAGCCATTTGGCTCTGACCTAGAATGGCGCCAAGCCATATGGATGGCGCCAAGCCATTTTTCTTCTGGTCGCGTTTTAATGCGAGATCGGTTTGGATACTTTGCTATTGATGGTTTTTGTCCGTTGAAAGCCTTCTTAATGCATGATAATGATGTTTTAATCATATTAAAGCTTGGAGAATCAATGGGTATGAGATAAATGTTATTTAATCACATTTAACTCAAATTGATTTAGCTTTGGTGCATTGATTTTGGGGGTTACACCATCCAAAATATGGCTGTTGGAGTGCCTATAAATAGGTTACTTGTTTCATTAGCTAGTAAGAAGAAGAGAAAAAGAGAGAACACTTGAGTTTTCTATCTTGTAACTTGCAATACTCTCAAGTTCAATCTATAAGACACTTGGTTAGAGTAGTCACACAAACTTCTCACAAACTCCTTTTCTGAATTTACTTTGAAGATCATCAAAGTGAATTGTTCTCTCCATTGTATCTCATTAGTTATTTCGTGTTAACCCGGTGATCCTAGAGGGGCGAAATTAAACRWAAAGGAAAGCGTATTCTCCGTGCCTTSGAGTGATTATCCGYAACTTCCCTCTTGTTCAATTTGTTCTAACAATTGCTTGGCTCATAATCACCTGATAATGATTGGTTCATTAAGTGGCCATTGATAAGGGAATAACCCTAGAAATGGAAAACCCTAGTTATTTTATAATGGGCTTCATATGGTAAAATAAGGTCAGTCCACTGTTCATAAATCTATGGCCTAGGGCCACGTGTCACAATATGGTTGGGGAAGGCAATCCTTGGAAACAGTATAAATACCCTAATTATTACACTTCTCCCAACACACATCATTTACTCCTCACATCAATCAAATCATCAACAGTCTTTTCACCAAAAAGGGAGATTRTCTCATCCCACTTCATTTACTCTCTTTCCTTCTTTTTTCACTGTCTGACTTAGGTATTGAAGGGGGATAATCGAMAGATTATCTCCTTAGTTTAATTTCAAGTTTGGGCGAGACATTCCTCCTGTCGAGTCACCTCAAGGTCGAGAGGTCCTTTGTCCAGAGCCAGTGCCAGTCGAGAATTCCTTTGTCCAGAGATAGCTCCTGACCAGAGATCAACTCATACTTGCCAGTCGAGAGCCGTACTGGTCCCTCAATCTCTCGACATTTCAGCTCAACCTCTCGACGTTTCAGCTCAACTTCTCGACGTTTCAGCTCAGGCGTGACTAGGGAGAGCCTATTCACCCCTCGAATCATCCAGCTCATTCTTCACGTTACTCTTGTAATAACAAAACTAAGTAGCATTTTAATCCATCAATTATTATGTAAGACAAAATGGTGCCTTAGCCACCAAGGTACGAAGTATATTATTTATGGCAAAATAATTTAGGAAAATTTCAAATTAATTGATTAAACATAATATGCCTAGTTTAAGAACTTGGTAAAAGGAGTCATATAACAAAATATAGTTTGGAGACCTTTTTAATCCTAAGTACTGTTATTTTGATCTATCATACATTCATATTACTGTAATTGTCATTATATAAGAGGGGAGGTGATGGTGGTGTGCACCTAAAATTACCCTTTTACTCTTACTAATAATTCTTACTAATAATTTCAATAATAATCTCTATTATATAAGTGAAGGGGGGAGGAAGATGGTGTTCCCCCTTCTAAAACCCCAAAATACCCTTAATGAATTCATGATTAAAAAAATCTCAAAAGAAAAAAATTAAAACCCTTTCCATTTTCGAATTTGTCATATTAAAAAGAAACAAGTTAAATATGACATATGCATTAAATATCATTAAGGATAATTTTAATCTCTTTTGGAATACACATAAAATATCTATTTTACCCTTAATGAGATGTTTTCTACTACTTCATAAGTTGTCTTATTTGTTGTGACCAATTAATAAAAAAAACTTCATTGACTATGCAATGTAAGTTTATTAATGAACGGTTTAAATCAATACCAATAAACATCACTTAAAAAAGATGAATAAAATGATTTTTTTTAAAACTTTATAATTTTATATTATTACTTATGGAAAATTAGAGGTCAAGTAGTAAATTTCATCATGTCTTATACCTGTCTCTTATACACATCTAGAAAGGGTGTCTCCCTTCACAAATACAATTCTACTCTTCTAAAGAAACAATTTTACATATATAGGCAAAATCACCAATTAATATTATGCATATCATTTCAAAGAATAAAAAAGATTCTACGGAGTATTAATTCTGTCTCTTATACACATCTAGATGTGTATAAGAGACAGGAATAAAAAAGATTCTACGGAGTATTAATTTGCATCCATTTGCCCAAACTAAAGAAATTAATTCTTAATCCAATCAACTCAATTTGACCGCCTAAATATTTTAATTGTCATAAGATAAATAGAACAAAAAATTATTGAATGCATGATAAATGAAAAATCATATGTTAATGAGAACTCGAATTTTAGCACATTATAAAAAGTTTAATTTTTCATATCATATTTGATATTTCAATGAGGAAAAGAAAAGGAGAAAAATAAAAATTTAAAGTGCCGCATAATTAAATATGCGAAATAAACACATTTAAAATGTCATAGATGTATAAAGATTAAAATGTTCTCGCACGCTTTGCACGCATAGTGTGCATAAAAAACTAGTGTAATTAAGTCAAAGAAATAAGAAAAAGAAATCGGCCATATTTTAAAGTTCAAAAACTTGACATAAATATTATTTTGTCAATTATACATGTTTCAAAGTCAACATCATTTAAGAGTCAATGTTATAGTGACAGAAGCACTAATCTAGTTATAGTTCCTCTGTAATGAATAATTCAATAGTACTTATTATTTCCATTATTATTAATATTATTATTCTTTTTTATGCTCCCTCTGCCTCTCCTTTTCTCTCTTCAATCTTATCTCCTCTAGGGTTTTAGGTTTTAGTCCGTTTAGGCTAGAAATAGTTTAATTTCTTCAAAAATTTGACTATTTTCGACCCTCTTTCCTTAATTCAATTTAATTTTCTATTTTATTTCTTTTGTTTTGTTTAYTCTCATCTTTGTTTGTCAAATAATTTTCCCTTAGTGGTGGAATTTAGGACCTTTTGATTTTTTCCCCTTTGTGGGATTAGATTATTTCTTATTGTTCCGATCCTAGAATTTWATCTATGGATTTTGTTTTCAGGGATGTTATGTTCTGAATTTCATTGGTAGTGAACATCCAACTGCTTTAGGTGTATCCGTGTATGACTTGGTGAAGGACTTGTGTCCACCTAAAGTTAATCTCGTGTATGACTTGGTGAAGTACTTGTATTTCTAGTGTGTTTTTAGCTCTCAAAAGTGTAATAATCCCCTACATTTTCAACCAAAATATTAAATAAAGTCAATAACTATTTAATGATTTTTAAGTATTATTTTATTTAAGAGTATTTATTTTAAGGGTAATGATAAATGCAYCCCTTAGGACTGAATATAAGATATAAATATGTTACTTAAAATGGAAATAAGTTATAAATTTAAGACAAAATGATACACTGATCGATGTAATAAATGATCAATTATTGCATATTATTTCCATTTTTAGATTCTTATAATCATCCTTTAGGGCTACATTTAACTTTTTCCTTATTTTAATAGGTTATGTTGGTACCCATTGAGCCACCAGGCCCAATAGCCACCAGGGCCCATGCTAACTAAATCCAATAGACCCAATTCGTGCTAGTTGGTCCAATGGGCCTTATTAAGGGGAAAATACCATGGGCTAAAAAGGGTCAAAGCTACCAACCCACTAGTCAAAAGTTGGGTGCATGTAGGACACCTACCCTGGTATTTGAATACGCCACTTGTCACGTTTGAGGAAGCCTTGACCATGCAAGTTCCAGGTATAAAAGCAGGCTTGAGACCACAAGGGCTGGTAAGTTCATTCGAACAAACAACACCTACATTCTCTCTCTAAATATTGATTACCCTGGTAAATACTAACACCTCCATCGAAGGGGCTGTTCCTGGGTTGCCCCAGGGTAGTTCAACCGTGTTTTGTAGGTACCAGGATTGCAGACCAGGTCCATCTTCACCAACACCGGCTCGTTGGCCACTGCCACGTCAGCAGTACCACATATTGTACCAACAGGTTATTTAATTTTTATTAGGGAAATTCCCAATGGTACTCACGATTTTTTGTGAAATCCTAGTGCGTGGTAGACATGAGAGTTTAAAAATCTCATATATAGACATGAGTTTAGTGTATATATGAGAAACTCAACCAAAACCACCCTGATCGCCCTCAAATGGCCCTTCCTAGCCACAACCACCTCCCTTTATGCCTCCCCAGCCATAACCACCTCCCTCTACGCCTCCCTAGCGACAACCACCTTACCACACCCACCAAAACCACTTCCACAAATCGCCACACCCACCACAACCACTCAATCGTACCTCTCCAGCCACCACAACCACTCAACCGTCCATCCCCAGCCARCCCACCAACTGGGGAAGAAGTTTGAGCGTGGTCATGGTGGATTTTGGTTGAGTTTCACACATATACCTTAAACTCATATCTATATGTGGGATTTTAAAACTCTCATGTCTACCATWGAGATTTTGCAAAAATTCGTGTGTACCATTGGGAATTTCCCTTTTTATTATAATATATCATATCATCATCATCTTGTCCATATCTTATATTTTTAATCCCAAATTAAATTGGAAAATCTTATTTTGTTGAACTTGAGAGCTCG
The DNA here is from genome assembly GCA_008642245.1 of Bassia scoparia. Lineage (NCBI taxonomy): Eukaryota > Viridiplantae > Streptophyta > Magnoliopsida > Caryophyllales > Amaranthaceae > Bassia > Bassia scoparia. Next base: position 42,959 of record SNQN01003384.1, on the reverse strand, counting down.
AAAGTTTTACAAGAATTATTTAGCCTTTATCTATTTTCTAATCTATCTTTAGCCCAATCAATTTCCTAATCTATTTTTAGCCCAAATAAATTTTATGATCGAAGGAAAAATAAAACCCATAATCCCTCCTATTCATCCAGTTTAGTCGTCATTCACTTAAAAGAAAAAAAACACACACTCAAAATTGCTCTCTCTCCCTCACAACTTTCTCTCTCCTCACACCTCCGTCATTCTTCATCGGCATCCTCGTCCTTGTCGGGCTGCCGCCAACCACCAACCGTAGTTAGTCGGCCCTCCTCCCTTCCTCTCTTTTGTGTTCTTTCACCTTATTCTTGAGTTTGAGTATAATTCTTAAACCCTAATCTATACCTTGATGAATTTGATGATAAATATGAATATTAATATAATTATTAATGCTGTAAATATTGTATGTGTATTGAAATAATTTTCAGATTTAAGTTATTAGGGTTTTATGAGTATTTTGTTAATTATTTAAACCCTAAATTAATATTCTAGCATGTATTATATATAATTATATGATGTTGTTGAGCTTGTTAGCATGCCCAAATTAGAGTTTAATCTTGTTCAATTAAGTTTATAAAGGAATTTCAGATTTGTGGAGAAGGCTTTATGTTGTTAATTTTCGAAATTAGGCTCGATTTTTATCAAACACGATTTTAATTTTTTGATTTTGTGAAACTCGTCAGAATCAAACAAAAAAAAGTAGTGTTTTCCATGTGGAAACCTTGTTTTAAGAAAGATTCACTACCTTTAGGTAGTGTGAGCACCACCCTATCGTGGCCAAATTCGGCCTCTAAGGGGTGTTTTTGTGTAGTTTTTCGTTTTTAAAAGAAGTTTTCAAATTTTTTATTAATGTTTTTTCTTTAATAAATTAATATAATTTTGGTTCAACTAAATAAGCATAATTTCATATGTTTGGTATATTTTAAAATAACGTTTTAAGTCTACTTAGGTAAAGGAATGAGTTTTGATCGTGTTTACGGAAATTAAATAATTTTGCTGATTTATTTACTTAAGTGCAAAATATTTTCAGATTTATATAAATGATTTTTGATATTCAAAAAACCTTTGGTAGATTAATTAGTTGTGTGGGAGCATGGTTTTAAGGCAAACAATATTTTGTATGTTAGAAATAAATTTTCAAATTTTTGTAAGGGGTATATAATAATAGCAAGGCATGCTAAGAAGGTTTTAAGTCATCAAAATTGTATGAAAATATTATTAAGCATGCAACATAAATTTTAGAGATCGATTTTAAATATTTCATCTACTTGTAAATATTTTATTAGGGTCCTAGAAGTTGCTTGAGTTAGAAAAGTTATTTATACTATTATTTATTATTAATTGTAGGTGAAGTATATTCCCTTGAAGGTTTCCAAGAACTAGTATTCGATACGCGTGGAGTTTATACAAGGTATGTACGGGTTATAAGACCTATCATGTTAGGATTGAAGGAAATTTTATTAGTAGCATGTTAAGCTTTAAGCACCTATGCATGATGAATATTTTCTTTAAGTGATGAGAATTACATGAATAAGTTCAACCATGTTCGCATTTGATTGATGCTAAAGGCTCTCTATTATTCAATGCATGATTATTATATTGAATCATGCCTCTAAGCAAGCATTTTATATTATGGTGTCATCGTTGACGAGAGGGTCACATGGTAACCCCAAGGTAAGTGACATAAATTAAGTCATGATCACCAAGCAAGGAAAGAGTTATTAGTAGCGACAATTTAAAATATGACTTGGATTGGTTACCAAGCAAGTAAAGATTAAAATGAGATGTGTTTCTTTGATGTGTACATCTTTGACAATATTAAATTACTAATATAAGCACTTATAATGAAAGACTAGTAAGCATTAAAACTCTAGATGAGTGCACATCTAGAGTATTGACATTAGCAAGGGTTGGGGGCATGGTTCAGCCATGACCTACCTTACCAAAATCCGTTGGATCCCTACGTTCCTCTAGCAGGTTGAGATTTCTTCCTATATTTATTATGTTAAGGAGTCGCGCCCTTGACACGTCCACCAGAGTTGGACACCAAGTAAACAATCCATTCGGTGCTTACCTACAAGTATTAAAAGAGAAKCAATATATTATATTGACTTCAAATGTTTATTTATTCGTAATCCTCATATTTCATGTGATCTTGATTTTGTTTAGTTCTTATAACCTGTTCATACTCAACTTTGCTGATTAGTTGATTTTGGTTTTTACCTTTTGTTGAACCCTAGTTTTGATGAATGAATAAACAAACAAAAGCAAACTCATGTGTTTATAAATGATGTGTGTGTTAGATGTGATTTACAGGAAAGATGTCTTGAAAGTCTTAATGAAGTTAGGATCATCTAAAGAGTGGAAAGGGAGCTTCTGTGATTTTGAAGACTAAGAGTTCAAGGAAGAAACTCAAGGTGAAAGGAACTCGAGTCCCTTGGAGATTCAAGATTCGAGACTTACCGTTGATTCGACATAAGAAGCATCAGGGTATAATAAGTTTAGGATATTTATATTTTAGACTTATTGTAAGTTTAGCATTATTGTGTGGGAATATGACTCAATTAAAATAAGGCATTAAAATTGGATTTAATAAAGGAATTTTATTAAAAGATATAAATTAAGGATAAGTGTTAAAAAGATATCTCTAAGTAATAAATAAATCCTAGGTAGTTGATTTTCGAATAAAAACTTTTTAAAACCTTGCAGTTTTATCTTGTTAGAATTAATTTATGAAAAATCAGATTTTACCTTATTATATTTTACAAAATTATTTATCGGCAAAAAGATATTTTTGAGAAAAATGGTTTAACTGATTTTGAGATAATTAAGGAAACAAAACGTGTGAATAGCTGTAACCTAAGGCTTGATCATCAAGGCAAAATTAGTTGAGAAATTTAAGGAACAAACGGCTATATTCCACTGATTAATAGAACGTGTGAATTATGGACGTGCATGCCAAGTTCCACTAAGGCATGACTTCCTACTTCATAGGGAGTGATGTGTAGTGGACTTACTGCTTCCATTACACGCTTAACATTGATCTATAAATACATATGACCAAATCAGTTTAACAGACACTTGAGTATAAAAGAATTTGAGTCATTCCTACACACATTGCTAAATAGTTTTAATTTTACAAATCGAGTTGTAATTGCTTCAAGTAGAGTTGTTACTTGAAGAGGGCTTTGGGTTGAGTGTTAAATCCAGAGAGGCTTGTAAGAGAGTTTAGCTTACAAGAGTGTGAGTGCTCAATCAACAGAGGGGTTGGTTGAGAGGCTTTCGAGTTCGAAAGGAACTTCGAAGAGTTATTAGATTGTACTAGGTGTGGTATCCGAATTAATTAAAGAAGAAATCCTGTGTGGTATCAGGTCACAATTTTATCTTTTGACAAGTTGTCAAGGAGAGTTTGTGTTAGTGAAAACTCGCATCTCGTGTTCTTTTACTTTCAATTTTAAATTCCGCAAAAAGCTCAAGTTTCTTTAAGTTACAATCCCCCCCCCCCCTTGTAACGTTCAGTAGATCCAACACCTTTACCCTATGATGACCCATTTTCATGGTGAGCAGACTTTCAGGTCTAAAGGTAATAATGCAGGTTGCAGGAGTAGCTTGGGTTCTGAGTATTTTGAGCAAATCAGTTTTCGTAATTCTTTGAATAATTTTAGTATTTTTGAAACTTAGAGATTTTATTGTTTTGAAACTTTGAATTTTATTAACTTCATCCGTTTATTAAAAAAGTCCCACTTTGATTTTTGCGGTTTTTGAGGTGAAATTTGGTAGAGTGATGAGGTGTGAAAGTATGGGCCAAAAAAAATGATTAAAGTAGGTATGTTGATGAATATTTTAATAAAGTAGGTGTAGAAAAATAGTATTTTATTTGTGGTCCCCACATAAAAGAGAGAAAAATTATTATGAAACATCCCAAAAAAGAAATTAAAGTGAGGCATTTTTTAAGAAACAGAGGAAGTACTTTGGTTTTGAATAAGAGAACTATTTAGTTCTGTTGATTTAGGACCCTATGTGGTTTCAAGTTGTCAAGACAGGTCTTAGTTCGTTGCGTACTCTGTTTAGTCGAATACGTATTCACACGTGCCGATAGCACTTTAATAATTTCCTCATATTTTATTGGTTTTTATTATTTTGTAAAGAAGGAAATAAATTATTGGGTGTTACACAGTGGTATCAGTTAGCCTATGGTTAAATTCTTAGTTTTAGGAGCATAACTTAAAAAAAAAATATTTTGTCAAAAACTTTCAACAACAAAATTGGTTCAATTTTTTTTTTAAATAAATAATAAAGAAAAAGAAAAATTTTAAAAAAAAAATGTGAAAAAAACTATATATTTTGTAGTTATCATCATTTCTACTTTTTATTTTGGTGATATTTGGGAAGGATACAAGTTTAATATTAATAGTGTTCTATTTTATTTGTACCTTTCTTGTACCGTGGTAGCCTTTTGTCTATTTTMAGTATCTCTTTCAAGTGCGCTCACGTTTTCCTTCTTTTGTGACATAGATAATTTATTTTCCTCCGAGTATTGTTCCTTTTATGTAGTCTAGGAAGGACATTTATTTTATGTGTATAACTCTTTGCTGCTTGTGGTTGTACGTGTTGTCTTATTAGTTTGGCCTAATTAATTATATACGTGTTATCGTAATCGATAAGTAATTTATTTGTGCATGTGTGTTTTGCTTTTTATGTGCCWTGCGTTGATTTATTGTAGCGCATAGAGTAATTTGTGTCCATCATGGACATACAAGGAAATGAATCGAACAAGGAAGATGTTACAGCAACAACAAACAGAATTTTATCTTCTCCATTYGAACCATAGGAAGAATTTCGATATAGAACTTTACAATGAGAACGATGTGAAGAATTTATAACGTCGTACCTTAGCGTGTTAGCAATATGAATTGAGTGATAATAATGTTCCCTTGTAGTGGTAGTGGAGTTGTTTGTTTGGTTTTGTAGTGGAGTTGTTTGTTTGGTTTTTGGGAATTGATAATAAGTAGCGAATGCTAAAATATTTTAACTTTTACTTCTTCACAAAACAAAATATATTTAAATAATAAAGTGTTTTACCAAAGTTGAAATTTGTAGGCGTGTGCGCTCGTCGGACCTACATCCTATGTCGATTTTGAATTGCGGGCTTAAGCCACAGATCCCGCACGTGAATGCGTTAAGGTGTGTTGTCAATAGAGGGGTCATCACTGTGCCTATACAGTTTAATCACGGACGTCCGAAACATTGGTGTCAAATTAATGGCCCCAGTGTTTGGTCTAGTAACCAAAGTGTGGGTTTGGGAACATGGTACGGAAAAGATCTTTGACCCAATTTGTCCGCATGTAGCGGCCTCTACTCGGTCTCATTGTAGTTCCATAAATCATAATCATTGAATTCAAAAAGCCTATCGATTTGATCTTAGAAAGCGCACTGAAATAATTACAAGAGTTGATTTATATGATGCATGCATCGCTACCTATCTTAACGATTGTGACCACTTCGAATTAATCAAATTAATATGGTGCCTAAAATCCGTTCATCCATAATTAATCTGAATTTAATGTGATTCAAGTAAATTTCGGTCTTGATTAAGCAATCGAAAGAGTTATAGGCGCAAAGATTAAGAATAATATATATAGAAATCAAAACTCAAATATATACAAATCAACTTACCTTGTATTGCTATCAAAGCAAAAGAAAACAAAGCAATATTAGAGTGTCAAAAGCTTTACTTCCAATTGAAATGCTTATCACAACAAAGAAAATCGTTAGCATTGACAATTATAATCAAAACAATTGCGATAAGTCAAAAGCGATTGAAAACGAATGAAGTTACATGATTGAAAATCAAAAGCAAAACAAAATTCAATGAATTATGTTGATCAAAATTAATAAAAAAAAAGAAGAGAGAGAGTTTGATTGAATAGCCTCAAAATTTGTACCTAAATCCGCAAAGATACGACTCCGAAAGTTGCGACTAATTCGAGGGACTTTTGATTTTGAGAGTGTTTATGGATTGAATTTGAGAGAGGTTTTTGAGATCTTTGAATTGCATTTTGATTTATGATTTTCGTTGATGTTCGATTAAGCACCGAGAGCATGTATTTATAGGCGTTTTGGGAAAAAGATAGATAGAATTAGGATTGAAACACACAGAATAGCAATCGTATATACGGTCCAGTAACCGTTTATATGGTTGCACGATCCGTATATATGGTCAACTTGACCATATATACGGTTACATCAACCGTAACCTGACCGTATATACGGTTGATGTTGACGTGGCTTGCCACGTCAATGATCCATGTGTTTTAATTCTAATTCTATCTTTTGTTCGGGTATTTTTATCTGTAATTTTGCATCTAATTTGTTATCCAAATTAACTTTTATCCACATTTGGATAAACTTGAAGACAAGATTAATATTTTAAAATATTTCGACTAATTCTCGAATTTTCTTAATTTATCTACGAATTTTTAATTTATTTATTTTCGAAAATCATTTTATAAAACTTGTAAAAATTATAAAAAAATCAAACAAAAATAATCTAAAAATACTGGCAAACTCTGAAAAAATGAGAAGAACAAAATGAAAAGTGGAAATTAGCGAAATTAAATAACCTATAAAAAATATTCTATAAAATCCTAAAAATAAAGAAAAATGCCTAAAATTAGAAAATAATAAAAATAAATGCTTTTCACATATTATTGGGCTCTCGGTGTATGAATTCAAACTCAACTTTAATTCAACTTGTGCAAATGGGTTTGGATTTATGGATTTTGTCGCAACTTTCGGAATCAAATCTATTTCGAAATGTCTTACTTTTCCTCATTGGTTATTCAATTTGGGGAGACACTTTTGGGTGTCTACAAAGTTGAAACAAGTATTTCTCACCTTCATTACTTATTTCTTTAATCATTAACAACTCTATTAAGGCTAAATGAGATCCTTTATTTTTAATACTCTTTTACCATCCATTAAAATCATTTTTGATGTCTTGTGATTATTTTATCTCTTTAACTAGTTAAATAATATTGATCTTGCATTTTTGAAACCATTACTATTTTCAAATCTGAACCCTTTTCGAATCTTTCAATCTTAAACCTTAAATAAGTTTTAATTAGACGGAGTAAGTTTTGAAAGGGAATAAAGGATAAGAAATGCGTAGTGCATTTATAATTTTATTTATACGTTTCAAAATTGTTTCCTTTTTGTCGATTTGTTACACTACACTCACATTTCTACAATACTTATGAGGTTATATGTGTCTAATTATAAGTGAAATGAATGCTCTTATGTTACAACTTTGAACGTGCAACTATAAGACTTGCTCTTAAATCGCTTTTGCTATTGCACTTCTGGTAATTTATTTATTTCTTACTTTTTTTATTATCTTCTTTTACAAAGAAAAGAGGTCTTTACTTTAAACCTTCAAAAAATAATCGAGTTTCAAGGTTGTTACTAGTTTTTGGAAGAGTATGATGTTAGGAATTGTCAAATTTCATATTTAGAAATATCATTTTCTATCCTAAGTAAAAGTCTTTAATTGTTCCAAGTTATGAGTCAAAACTCTCTTACTTGTGGTATTGCAAACTCTTTTATATATTTCCAAATTCTAAAATGAAGTCCTGAGTAAATTATTTTCAATCTTAAATAGGGGTTGTTTTGTTTCTGTAGGCGTGTGTCCTTATCGAGCCTTGTCCTACGTCAATTTTGTTCGTGGGCTTGAGCCACGGATCCCGCACGTGAGTGTGTTGGGGTAGTGTTGTGCAGTGGGGAATCGCCACCGTGCCTATARAGGTTAATCACGGACGCACGAAACATTGGTGCCAATTTAATGGCCCTACTATCTGATCCAGTAACCAAGTCGTGGGTTCGGGGACATGGTATAATGCAAATGACTACCCTACTCATGCCTTATCTTATGTCATTAAGGATGTGGCAAAACTCCTAAATGGCCCTTGATCTACTGCAATTTCTCACATTAAAAGGGATGCTAATGATGTTGCTCATCATCTTGGGACATATTCTCACCAAATGATTTATGACAGAAGAATCTACTTTGAAGTTCCTTATTTTGTGATACAATCCTTTAACAATGACTTGGCTATGTGCTCTACTGCTGCATCTAATGCACACAGTTCTGGTCTAGCTGCTGCTAGCACAAGTGGGAGTGCTTAGTCACATGTCTCCTCCCAGTTCCTTCCTTGCCATCTTGATAGTTGGAATGCTTTCAGTTTGTTCTTTTAGCTTTTAGTCTTTTGTATTGCACTGATATCAGAAAATGATATTAGATGCAGTTTGTGTGTTTCTTTATGTTTCCAGTGTTGTGTGTGGATGTTCAAAGTGTATTATCCTTTTGGACCATGTTGATGCTGTAGCATCTTATATWTAAATAATATCATCCTTTGTGTTAAAAAATAATTATTTTCTAAAATTCATTAATACGATTTATGATGATGATCCATAAATTACACCATATTATAATTATGTTAGATGACATTTAAGATTAATTGTACAAACGCATCATACGCACACGAGGCTAGTTTACTATAATACAAGACAAATAGTTCGATGTGGAGCTCGCAATTATTGTCACTTACCAATTATGTAGTATTATATAATATAGGGAAATTCTACATGGTGGCACCGTGTTTTTATTTTTTACACGCGGCGACAACTTAAGTTTTCTAATTACACACCGTGGCACTTAGTTTCTAATTAATTACACACCGTGGCCATTATACTAGAATCAGTTGTTAACATTGTTTAATTAACGTTAACTTAGTTTTCTTAACCTTGACTAACTTAAATTACTAACCTAACCTTATTTCAACTTTAAAGCCCTAATTTGATTTTCCCCTAATTTCATTCTCCTCTTATTCTGGCATCTCACACAGGACAACAAGATCTTCTAACAACAGCCCTTTTCTTTGAAAAGCTTCTTCAGCAACTCCAGATTGGAAAAGGGATCCTTCTCTGTTGGATTCCCTGGAGTTGAGTCCAGTAGAATGGATGCGTCACATCCCTGATCCCTGGAACAGAAAACAGAATACAGAATACAAGCCTACGTTAATGCTCGCTTGAACATAAAATACAACTTCTGATCAAAGCAGCTCCAAGTCCGATATCCTTTGACAATGCGGACAATACAACTTCTGTGACAGTGGTTTCAGCACAGGGACAGGTCTGGTTGGAAGCAAGGCAGGAACACCAGCAACAGAAAACAAGGGCAGAAAGGAGCATAAGGACAAGCAAAGGAGTAAGTTAGAAACATGATTTCTAATTTTCGTTTGAGAGGTTGATGAAGTGAAATGAAAGAAGCAGGGGAGTTTATGTACGTATATCAGTTTATTTGCATGGCTAAATTATACCAAATATTGTATACCAGACCAGGGTGCAGCAATCAGCAAGTCCAAGTTCCACTATCTTCAAGAGTACACAGGTTATAGTTGAGTGAGAGCCTTTGTTGGAGCTCTCTCACACACATTTGACTATATTCACACTGAAAAATAGATGGGAGACAGTACGTCTGAGAACAGTCGGCACTTTTCCTCTTCAATTAGGCTAAATTTTCAAACTGGCCAAGCTGTGTTTTGGGCACGTTTAATCTATTCCACACCCTTTTATCCCACCCTACTTCTGTACTTGGACCTTGAAGCCATTGGTAGCCCGAATTGCACCTCTTAAGTCAAGTGGCTAACCAAATGTTTCCACAATAACCGGCTTCGAATCTTTCCATGGCAAGTCAGATTTGCATCCACCCCCAACTGCCACTAGTAGAGGGTCTATAGTCCATATGCATTACATTTGTTCCATCTGAATCCCTACTTCCAGTAAAACTCCATGTCGAAAAAAATTTACTCCATATAATTCTCAATTCCAAGCATCAACTTCCACAATTAAATTACGCCATCCAAATTGATAAATGAATAAATTAAATTTTCTTCCTTTCTATTTGTATTACAAAAAAAATGTTTTTTACATTCGTATGTGAAAAAATGAATAGATACAAGGACAGATACAATACAAAACCTTGATGTTGCACCACCAACCCTGCAACATACTGACTTCTATCCTTAGGATAGCAAAGAATATCGATACTTTCTACTGAATGAACAAAAGAAGAAGAAAGAAGGGAGGAACGACTACATGTATTTGAAACTTTTTACAAAGAAAAACAAACGCCTAAAACTAAGGATTTTTCATCTTCATTAATCATCTTGGTTGATCACTAGGCAACGGATTCATTTCAAACTCAGCACACTCCCAATCTGATAACCTACCAAATTTCTCAGCTTCTCTTGCGATCTGGATATCACTGGGACAAAAGCGTTGACCAAAAGATTTAACAACTATGCGAGGAACTATGCCAGCAACCGGGACAATAAGCAGACAAAACCAAGAAGACCAACGACCCATCGCATGGAAA